>VYZW01045125.1:48007-77829 GCA_013401315.1 Balaeniceps rex
GTTTAGAAAACAAAAATGACTAGTACTTTAAATTTAATACCTCAATGGAAGATTTTTGTTATTTCTCACCACTAAGTCCTTTAGATCAATAAAAATAAAAGTAATCTTTACTATCTGGATCATACCTGAATCTTAGTCCCCCAAAAGTCACACCTGTGAGGTAAATCAGTGGGAAAAGCTTTTCTGATAGATTAATTTTTTCAGAATATGCCAGAGAGTTTGCAAGGCTGGAATTTCCTCAGGAATTTTGAATTTATGGGTCTATTCTCACTGGAGAGATTAAAAAAAAGTTGGAGGGAAAGGAAGGATTGAACTTGCAAAACATATCTCCACATTTTGTATACCCAAGCATTTTTCAAGGTCATGGTTTTGATTGGTTTCCTCTGAGATTCCTTGAGAGATATCCAAGTTTGGATTTTTAAAATAATAAACATATAAGACCACGAGAGTGAAAAAACTGTTTGTGCTAGAATCCAGTTCTTGGCCATCATTGGCAAATGTCAATTTCTTCTTGTAGACACACAAGAAGTTGTTCAGAAATATTAAATTTTTCAGTCATAGAAATGGGCAAAGATTCTGGAAATTGATTTGTTTTAATTTATTTGGCTCATCTCTAGTGGGAGCAATGCAATATTGACAGCATATCCTCCCCCTACTCATGAACACAACTGGTGTTATATTCGAGCCAAAAGAGAAAATATGAACAGACTCTGCTATTGCAGCATTTTGGCAAAATTAAAAGTCTTCGAATGCCTATGGGAGAAAGTGTTGCGGTAGAGATATTAGGAAGTTTCCCAAGTAGTACAGCCTGAGCCTGCATGAAGTTTGGCTGGGTTGACTTTCCTCTGTGACCAAGCTGTAAGAAGACATTTTAGGCTGGTAGCACTCTGAGCTGAAAAGTTTGCCTCTGGATAGAGGTTTCTCTTTCTTCCCAAGGGCTCTTACTCGGAAGATGGCAATGGTGTGAGCATCAAAGCCTGGTGAGTAAGTCTCCTTGAAGGGCTTTTTTTCTCAGCTGGCATCTAAAAAATCTTGTCCCATTTAGACTGAACGCAGAGGGCAACATGTCCGGAGCAGAGGAAACAGCTGCAGAATCCTTGACTGAAGTTTAGTAGAAACAAGTATATTGTATGGAAACATCTTTGTGAAAGCTAGTGGGATGCAAATGCCTAGATTAACAATAATTCACTTAAAAGCAAGCCCAGTCCAACATAACTTGACAGATCTAAGGACCTGTACAAGGTCCACTGCAGAGTAAAGACTGGCCGTCCTGCTAGCTAATGGCTTGGCCTTGGGTTAGTTTTAGGCATATGTGAAAGTATGATTGCCCTAGCCCACTCTTAAAATGGGTTCAGGGTACCACATAGAGGATCCTCACTACTCAGCACAGGTGAAACCTCATCTCTGTGTCCAGTTCTGGGCTCCCCAGCACAAGAGTGACATGGACATAATGGAATAAATCCAGTGAAGGGCCCTGAAGATGATTAAGGGCTTGGAGCATCTGTCACATGAGAGAGCTAGGGTTGTTCAGCCTCAAGAGTAGAAGGCTTAGGGGGAGGCGGATCTTATCAACATGTATAACATGTATAAGTACCTGATGGGGGGAGTCAGACTTTTCTCATTGGTGCCCATTGAACGGACAAGAAGCAATGGGCACAAATTGAAATACAAGAAATTCCATTTAAATACAAAAAAAATGCTTTCCTACTCTGAGGGTGATCGAACACTGGAACAAGTTTTCCCAGAGGGGTTGTGGAGTCTCCATCCATGGAGATATTCAAATCCCAGCTGGACCTGGCTCTGGACAACCTGCCCTAACTGACGCCACTTTGAGCAGGAGGGTTGGACAAGACAATCTCTAGGGGTCCCTACCAACCTCAAGATCCCTGTCGTTCTGTGATTTTGTGTCCCACTAATGGTGTAGCTATTGAATGCTCAATTTAAGCTTTTAGGCCAGAAAGGTCCAAGGACAAGATGTCAAAAATCATAGAATCATAGAATCACCAAGGTTGGAAAAGACCTCTAAGATCATCTAGTCCAGCCATCATCCCAACACCACCATGCCTACTAAATGGAGGAAAGGGCAAGCCCTGACAGATAACTGCCCCAAGGGGTGGGAAGCAGAGGAGCCCTTTCATCTCTTAGGACTTATGACAAACACATTAAAACATGAAATGTGACTTTTAGCTCAAGATGCCATCTGCAGATGCGTGCAACATAGTCCTAAGTTGTGCTTGTGAGTGGAATATAGTAAAAGGAGAAACTTGCACACCATTCAGTTGGTAGCAAAGGAAAGCAAAAGGTAAAATCTTATCTCTTTACCCCTCATAGGGCTTTTCATGAAATTTTCCATACCAGGCGTCGTACTTGCTTAGATCAGTCTTATGGCCCATAATATGCACAATAATAATAGAAACCACATACAAACAACATCATATTCCAGCTTTTTGTAAAGTGGTCCAGCTCCACTGAAATCAGTGAGTATGTAGCTAAAGTATTGTCACAGTTCTCCTTGCAGCAAGCAGGGAGCACATGCTCACGGTATGAATGAGATCGGAGTAGGAGAATTTGGGAGCTGACTTTTAACATGTAGACACTAGCAATGAAGCTGCAAGATTTTAATCAGCTACACTGTTTTACATGTGCCATGCACGTCATTTGCTTATTTTGGGAACAGCTTATTACTGTGTCTGGTCTACTGTAAATGTTAATGCATGTAAATGCTAATCAAGATTCTTGCTCTGGTTTCCCACCTCACCTAATTGGATTGCATTAGAGCTTGTTTGAAAGTTTGCATTCAGAATCACAAATGGGATTGGATCACATCTCCCCTGTCTCAGCATGGGGGCAGCTGTGCTACATGCTGCAGAGAAAGAAACTAACAGTAGCAAGGCCAATATCTCAGTGAAGCCAAATCCCTTTTTCATGCAAATAAATGTCCTGCAGAGTTACTTGGAAATGGTCACACACGTCACTCCAGAGTGTCTAGCAAAAGTAGGGAACACTATTATTTTACAACAAACAATGGAGGATTTGCAGTGACTGCGGGATTTAGGTGAATGTGGGACATATGGGAGTTTGTTTATTTAAATGTAGCATATTAAAAATACTGTGACCAGATGTAGGGAGGGAGGGAGGGAGTACGAGCTTCTTCCTCCTGCTGAGTTTGGCTTAGCTGGAATTGAAATCTGAGGAGAAGCCCCATTAACTACCAGTTAGTTCTCAGTGCAATATTTGGACTTCATGAAAGTAACTACTCCCGAATCACAAGAAAACAAAAAATTTATCATGTAGCTAAATGTCTTCCAGTTTTAATATGCAACCACTTCTGTCAATGGGCCAGTTCTGCAGATTTATTCACCTTTTTTTTCATTGGCTAAAGTCCATATCCCCAGAAACTTGACTTGCATGATGGATTTAATATCTTCTGAAAAGAAAAGCAAAGTGACAGCGTCCATTCTAGAAAATAAGATGTTTCTTTCAACTTTAAGGTTTTTTCCAAGCTTTTCAATGCACTGACGTGATTGGAAAGAAATACCCACGAAAACTACTCAGATATTTGGCCGCTCCCTAGCAAATTTTACCTAACAATTACGACATTTATATAAGTTAGAAAGTATTATACATATAATATTTAATTTATAAAAATTGTCACAAATATTGCTGGTCAGAAAATATTTGAGATAAGAAATCTTAATCAAAGGTGAAACATTTGCATCCCATTTATGGTGAAAAACTGCCGGCTTCCTAGCTCAGAACAGCTTAATTGGGAGATCAGCTTTCCAGGACTGATGGCCTGGAGGCAGACCCTGCTATATGGAAGAGAGCTGGCAACTCCACCTTCCCCGAGGCAGAGGCAGGAGCCCCGTCTCCAGACCCTCGGCACATTCATCTCTTCCAAATCTCCATTGCCCAGGCTTGCTTGGTTAGACTTGGTAAGAGCTGGAAACAAGACATCTGTAACTGCATGGGTTTGGAGTCCTCATTTTAATTTTGTTGAACAACCTTCTTTTTTTTTTCTTCCTTCAACAGAGAATTTGAAAACATCCATTTTTCAATCTCTAAACAGAAACTCTAAATTATAATGGTTTGTGCTTTCCTATTTGACAGAAGTGGAAATAGGAGCTCAGATGTATTAAGAAATATAGCTTGGAAAGCATTTAAGTGCTGCTAAAATACATGGGACTTAGGAGCCTAAATATCACTTCAGATTTGGCCCTCGTATATGATAATGACATCTTTACTGTTTTTTCCCAAATACTTAGCTGGTTACCAAGAGGAAAATCTGGCATTTTATGTATGTTAATGTTACTCACTGAGGTTCTCTGTAAAACTGTCCAAGCCAAAATGCTTTCAACTTTTTGTAATTTTGTTACTGATGGAGCCCAGGAATGAGAAAGCACCAGGAGTCCCAGATATGGGGTTTACCTATTTTTCCTTCTAACACTCCAACTTACTGACATACTCTCTCTTGATTCATAACTCAGTGCTACAACACACTGCTGTTATTTCACAAGTTTGTTTAAATCCTGGCCTAGTGGCAGGAAAGAAGTCTCAAGAGGAAGACAGCAGCCTCTCCTCACTTCAACTCTTCGCAAAGAGGAAGACTGAATGAGTCCTCTTAGTGGGAAATGAACATCAGGAACGTCTCCAAAGAGCCAATTTGAACCCATTTGTGTCTTGTGCAGAGATTCCTAACATGCCAAGGTGATTCGGCATTGAATGAAGAAGACTTGGCGTGAATTAATTTGTGGGGGAAAAAAAAAATCTTTCCATTGCGTGGGCTGTCTACTAGATTCAAAGAGAAGGGTAAGCATTAGAGAGAGAAAAAAGAAAAGAGGTACTGAAAGAGGGTCGTTTTGCAAGAAGATGAAGGTCTAAAAACCCCAACATGATAATTGCCATAGTCCTGTTGGTGAGTTGTATCTTACAAGTTTAAGTTTGGAGACTGCATGGTAAAATATTGTCTGGCTTCCTTATAAATCAACACCCCTGTTTATTATAAATGGTGCAACGACATTGATGAAAGAATTACCTCTGCTCCTCTGAGAAGTTTGGCTGCTTTCCCATTGCTAATGCTTTCTCTTTGCATCTCCTAACAGTTCAGCCCTATTTGCTGCAATCTTCGTTGTAGGTGCTGAATACTCAGTGTCTGTAATATGTCTGCAAGCCTGACATTGAGTAATAGCTTTCTAAAAATGCCTTGAAGGCCATTTTAAATGTGGCAAAATGGTCTGTAACAAAATAGGTAAATGGAAAAACCTCATGAGATTTATATAAAAAGCCCTTGAAAAAGGGAAGGAAACTAATTGCTGTCTATGTTCAGCTATTGTGTTAAAATACCTTTTGCTTCAACACTTTTCATGGATACAATACTAATACACTTTTTCCTGGGGAGATGTAGCTTTTCTCACAAGAATGTCTATCACCTAGAGGATAAGACATTATTCAGGTCAAGAAATGCTCCAGAAAAGAGCATCACATACCAGAACAGTTTCAGGTACTTTATTATTTTCCCAGACATTGCAGAGCCTCATGGAAGATCCTTCCATACGTCAAACATCTTTACAGACCCAGATTCTGATTGAGAGGTGTAATCAAATCTCTGGGAAAGGTGATAAGCAACAAAAAACATTAAAAAAAAAAATTCATTGTTGCAAATACTTCTGTCTACGTAAACCTAACTATAATTTTTGTGTGCTAGATTATATGCAGAATTTTATCCCACACATATAAGTGCTTAGGGTTGGTAGCCATCTACACAAGCTGGAAGAATAGTCCCTTAAAAAGCTGTTTTCTCAGTAACCAGCTTCCTGGGACCAGAAAGAAACACCTAAGAATGCTTTTAGGACGAAAAACTATTGTAGAGACAATTGCCAAAGATTTTATCTTTAGATAACTATCTTCTTCTGTCTGGAAAGACAGAACAGAAGCAAAGTTGATAAGCTTTGTTGACACACATCTTCTGTTTTGTTGTGACCACTACGCACAATCTCTGCTTGCTGTCCAAATGCTTTGTCAAGGTTGAGAGGGGGTAAGGATGCCACTGAAGCTCTTACCGTAGGTAGAGAATAGTATATTACCAACATGTTATGGCCATGGAGCTGAGCACGCAATGAAGAAACAGTGACGGGCACACCTTGGTAAGCAAACATATCCATGATCCTGATATATGCTGTAAGCCACTCATTGTAGAAGTTGGAGTGACATTAGTGGTGGAAACTATGGTGACACTCAGGTGACCATAGCGGAAAAAGTTTTCATGAGGTGGAAGGTAATGTAAGCAACAGTGAACATTAAGAGAACCATCCAACACTATGTCCTTTATCAGCATCATCCCTGAAGCTGCCTGCATGGGAGCTACTCAGTTTTATCCCACCTCTCTGGGGCTCCTACGACTCTTTGCTGGTTTTGGTCACCCACCAGCCACCATGCAGTGCACATCAGACATAAAGGCTCATCTGTCAGGAATACAGTCACTGCCCACAACTCATGGGTGTGGGCCAACCACAAAGTATTGCTGTATTCTTGACCTGGGGAATGAAAGAAGACACGTGAGTATGGACCACTCTCCCCACCACAGTGAGGAGTGCCTTAGAGATGCTTTTAGCAAAGAAAAGAAGTTCGGAAAGAAAATCTGGCAATCAACCTGGCACCTTTCACGCAAGTGAAACCATTATTTCAATCAGCCACATACTTATGCTCTTTTTTCCACAGTGGAGACTGCAGGGTGTAGCCTGAGATGTCCAGATTTTATTTCATAACCATTCTGCTTTATATTTCATTTGGCTTAGCTTTATTATTTTTACAGTCTACCAAATGCATTGCAAGGGTATAACAACCATTTTCAATGTCTTCTGTTTATCCTTGAGGCCGTTCCCTCCCGCCTGTTGTTAAACTGCTTTGAGTAATGTGGTTATTCAAAAAATAAATACATCTCTGTGAAATGCATCTAAATGTGATCCTCGCTGAAATGTTATTTAAATTCTATACTACATCCTTGGATCAGAGTTTTGGAGATATTTTTTTAATCCCTCCCTCTCTAGTCTTTCAGTCACAGATGAACTTTCCAGGAATAAAACTTTCAAGAGTCTTGTACATGATGCGACAAAATTCTGCAACAGAAATGACACAAACTTTTATCCACTTGCTGGAGTCAGATTATTTCAAGAAATATATTCTGCTCAAAGTACCAGTCATGTTCCTCTGCTGTATGTGTTTCTGAAGTAGTCATGGCTTTCATCACTTTACTTATGCTATTTCTCTGTGTGGTATACTACAAGCAGCGAGGACCTGTCAGCCTGAATTACTTTCATTCTCAGAGTCATTATCAGGAAGGGACTAGGAGAAAGTCTTGTTAAGAAATAGCATCCTCTGCTTTTCCATGTAACCGCCTTTATTATATGTTAAAAAAATAAAATCTTTGAAGCCATCTGCTCCGAGAGACATTCTGAAATTATTAACAAAGGGCAGAGAAAGTAGATCATACTTTCCCAGTTGCATCCACTAAATTTCATGACTGAAAGCTCTGATTTCAACCAAAAACATTAAAAAAAAAAAAATAAAACAGAGGCATAGCTCATTCAATGGAAAGATAGCAGTCCCAAGGAAAAGATTTCAGTTAGCTGACTGCCCCATCTTACTTCTCTTCCTACAGCCACTTATTTTACTGTGACCACAACTGCTGTACACCACAATCCCCTTCTCTGCAACCACTTTTAGTAAGTCAGGCTTCTGCAGTCCACGTTTCTAACATTTCTTTGTGTTGGCAGGGCTGCAACGCCCAGGGCAACAGGACCATGCGCTCACCCTCCAGTGCTGGAATAGTCCAGCATCAGAAGGCGATGGCTCTGGGCTAGAAGAAAGGGTGTGCAGCTCAGCACTGTCCTGCAAGTACAGTGATGGTCTTGGTTTGGGTAGAAAGAGGGTGACATGCAGCAATAAGAGGATAGAAACCTGTGCTGGAGAAGTGAATGGTGTTTTAGGTGGCCTAACTCAGCAGCTCCTCTTTTTTAAAACTCTGCATCCATAGCAGCTAAAATTATTTTACAGTGGAGGATCAGTGAATTAATTTCCAACATATTTTTAAAAAAATAATTAAGCTGGGTTGGAGAAAGCATGCAGAGGTATCAGGAGATGATTCCCAGAGCTATAGCATAGATGTGCAGCTGCTAAGGAAGTCGATTTTACCTGCTAGAGGAGGGAAGCTGCTGATAGAAAAGATTGTGTACGCCGGCAGTTTGCATTTCTTTAGCAAACTTCACTTTCTGGCAACAGTTGCGCAGGAAATCTTTTCCACCATGGGATACTATCTGACAGAAAAGCGTAGTTACTAATGGAGAAAATGGTATGTGTCCAACCAGAAAGGATTTATCTATCTGCTGCCCACTGCTAATAAATATCTGATCTTAATGGAGAAGGTCTAAAAATATTCCTAAATTTTCAATTAAACATTCCACTGCACAAGGCACTACACAAGATTTTCTTGGGACTCCTCCTCAACCTTTTTTTTTTTTTCAACTGTAGAGAGACACTTCTTTTAAAAGTTATTAATTGCCAAAATAAAAATAAAAAAGAAAATCTGACTATCAGAGACAAAGTTCATCTGTAACCCAATTATGAACAACTCTTAATAACCCTTTATGACAAGAAATGAAAAAAAAAATAATAGAGAAAAAGCCATGAAGTTAATAAGAAGACCAACATGAAACTGCACGTCGAAATGCAGGTCCAGCGTTCAGAGAAGAGTGAACTGTGAACATATATTGCTTTTGGCCCACAGAGTTAGACTAATCACAGAACTAGAATGATCCCAGATAATCCAGCACAGATTTTTAATTGAGCTCTGTGCATTGCTGGGACAGGGTTCTGGGAATTTTAGTCATTTCTGCATGGTTAATAAACACCAAGTGAATGGCCAGAAGGGACCAACAGATCAATCAGTCTGACATCTTGCAAAACAAAGCTCATGAGATTTCACCCACTTGTCCTGCACCGCTTCCAGAAACACTTCTAGTCTTGATCTGCGGACAGCCAAAGATGGAAAATCTGTTGCCTCCTTTGGGAGCCTGTTTCACTGTTAGAAATGTATGTCCTGCTGGCAATTTGAATACTTCTAGTTTTATTTTTCCAGCTGCTGTTTCTCACTAATATTTTCCTTCCTGAGTTAAAGGACTTTTTTGTATTTGGGGTTTTCTCCCCACCAAGCTAACCAATACTGATAATCAAGTTTTCTTTCTCAGATTTCTTTTTGATAAGAGAGTCTATCAGTGTATGGCACTTCTCACAGCCCTCAAAACCTTTTTGTAGCTCATTTTTTTATTTCTTCAGAATTGTCCCAGGATACTCTGCATAATGTGGAGACCAGCCTGGTAATGCTCCAAATGTACGTATTAGGTAGGTGTTGACAAATTTCAGCTTCTTGTTTGAAGAGTTTCTTCATTATCCCAAGACACAACAATGATCTTTTCGCGTACTCAGTGTTATAATGAGCATTACATTACACATTTTATAATCTCTTGTCTTTCTGATTTCATGTGGCTAAAAGCTATATACCTGGCACTCAAAAGCTTAATGAAATGAAATAAACTACTGCATTATTTCAACTCAATTAGTAATTTAAAGATGTAATGGGATGCATTTATTCATTTGCATTGAATTTGTGATGTTGTACCAGGTAATTATTCTAAAGAAAGCCGGTCCTGATTTAGACCTCTGCTTTCCACCTTGGCTGTTCAACTTGAATTTACTGATCACATCATCTTCCTCAAGGGTAAGAGGCTGTTTAACAGAGGCTGTACTTTCTGATTTAGAGTTGACTTCTGACACTGCGATCACAATTCTCATTGTAAGAGGCAAACTGTAGCTCGCAGTCACGCCGATGGTAGACTGAATCATGTTACCTTTTATGCACACTCCCACCACAGTTTAAATACTCCGTGGCTATGAATGTGATTGATAGCCTAACCATAGATGTCCCACAGAGCCTCTTTCTCGGCCTGTTCTGATCTTCCAGAAATGGTCTCAATTGCCATAAGAAAAGCATTGTTCCCACTATTGCTTTGTCGTGGTCTGGATAACAATTATGGGTAACATTTTATACAAATGCATTCTGTCTGCCTGTATTTTGTGAAAATTAGGCAATCGGAATCTGATTTTTTCCCCTCTGCAATTTTCTCACAGGGTTCATCAAATCCCATTGTGTCCTCACTGAAGAGGACACTTCTCTTCTAAGCACTGTGAGTGCATGCCAAAAAGGCGACAGTCAGGCAGGGATCAGAAACAGCAATACCCACAGGCTTGATAGCTGTCTGTAGGGAGGAAAACGATGAGAGAGACAGTTTATCTATAGAAAACCATCTCAGAGACTTAAAGTCAAGGTGAAGCTCTTGAAATGGGCAGCTGATTATCTCATCCCAGCTCACTGTTTTCTTAAGGTGTTTTTCCTCCCAGCCCCTACTTTAGATATCCACGTCTAACATGCCAAATTCTAAGATGGTTGCCTTACCTTCCTTAAAATCAACAGAAAGAGGTAAGAAATTCCAAGGTAAGTCATATTAAGACAGGTATCTAGGACAGGTGGCTTAGTTTTAGAAAAGCCTGTATCCCTCCAGTAATTTGAAAGAGAGTCAGGGTAACTAGGCTGGACTTACATGTCAAGTTTTTGGGTGCACAGGTTAGGGAAAAGGTATTTGATCTCCTGCATCCCATGTTGTTTCAGGTCTCTTTTTGGATATATGCTGGGACATTAGGACTGGATTTTGTTCATTGAATCTCAGTGCCCATGAGATCCCCAGGAGCTTGCTTGTGATTATCTCCAATGTTCTGGGCAGGCCCTGTGTGTGGTCAGTGCTCTATAGGCAGTTTGTAATTGCAGAAAATTGTTGAGTGAAAGAGGGTTGGCCAAACCTGTGACTCACATTCTTGCCTAGTCATTCTGCAGATTGTGCTCGGAGAAGACTGAACACAATAGTGGTATGAAGTCTTTTGCAGTTGGTTAGTTTGGCAACTGGGCATCCTTGAGCCAACAGTGTGCGCTTGCAGCCCAGAAGGCCAACCCTATCCTGGGCTGCATCCCCAGCAGCGTGGCCAGCAGGTCGAGGGAGGGGATTCTGCCCCTCTGCTCTGCTCTGGTGAGACCTCACCTGGAGCCCTGCATCCAGCTCTGGAGCCCTCAGCACAAGGAGGACATGGAGCTGTTGGAGCGGGTCCAGAGGAGGTCACAAAAATGATGTGAGGGCTGGAGCACCTCTGCTACAAGGACAGGCTGAGAGAGTTGGGGTTGTTCAGCCTGGAGAAGAGAAGGCTGCGGGGAGACCTTAGTGCGGCCTATAGGAAAGATGGGGACAGGCTTTTTAGCAAGGCCTGTGGTGACAGGACAAGGGGTAAGCTGATGTTCCTGGTCCTTAACTACCTAACCACAGGCTTTCTAAGAGGGTCCTAGCCTTTACTATATTTACTACATCCCAAACTGATTGCCCTTATAGGTTAGACCTTAGTGCCTCAAATGAGGCACTTATGATCTCAAATAGCATTTTAAAGCAAACTGAATGTTGCACAGGGTTTACAATCAACAGACCATCTACAAAATAAAATGGAGGTTGTAATCTGTCAGAAAGACAAACCTCAAACTGTTATTTTAATGCATGTATGATGGTGATATCACATCCATGTGTTCAATTGTTCTAAGGGATTTGCCCTTGGCTCTCTGTGGTTAGCAGAGTCATACAGACATCTCTAGACGATGATACATCCCTTCCTGAAACAGGGAGAATAAATCATTTTCTGGTGAGTGTCTCTTTTACTAGTTATAAAGAGACTCTTGATAAACAGGTTACAGCATGCAGATGAATCTTAGTTGACTAGTACTGTGAGATGAACCCCACCTAATATTTGACTGCAAACAATAAAAATAGCAGAGTGACCATACTAGGTCAGACCAAAGATAGTCTGTCTCCAAGAATTCCTAAAAACATCTTTCTGTGGAAGAGTACAAAACCAACCAAAAGTGGTATTTCTCCCAAGCAATATTGCTACCAGCCTCCAGACTAGACATGGCTTCTGTCTACAGAATTGATTTATAGATTAGATATTAGGAAAAACTTCTTCACGGAGAGGGTTGTCAAGCATTGGAACAGGCTGCCCAGGGAAGTGGTGGAGTCCCCATCCCTGCAGGTATTTAAAAGCCAGGCAGACGAGGTGCTTAGGGACATGGTTTAGTAGTGGCCAGGTACGGTTGGACTCGATGATCTTAAAGGTCTTTTCCAACCAAATGATTCTGTGATTCTGTGATTTAAGGTTAATAAAAATGTAAAAATATATGATAATTTTAATGGATTTCTACTCCATGAACTTGTCAAGTCTTCCCTTGACTCCTTGTAAACTTTTTGTATACTTGTTCCACATCATCTTAGCTACATATTCTATTTCTGTTTTGAAATTCCTTCATTAGAGATGCTCACTCCCTGTCCATCCACCTCACGCCACTCATGACTTTATTGATCTATATCACACTCCTCCTTAGCTGTCCCTGTAGTCAGAAAAATCCTACCTTATTCAACTGTTTCTCATATGGGAGTTTCTTTTATTCTGCACAATTGCCACCAATTCAAGAGAATGTGAAATCTCTTGTCTCCTTTTCATTCCATATCATTCTCTCATGGGCATCCCAACACCCCTCAGGTGAGTCTTGTTTGGGAGTGTTGCTCCCTCAAACCACTAATTCCTGATGCAGGAAGGAAGACAGAAAGGTCTTGTGAATCAGAGCAGGTAGGTGACACAGAAGCACACATGGAAGATTTTTAAGGTTACTTGAGATTTTCTGAGCAGGCAAAGGCTGCTATGAACATTTATAATAAAGTCTCAACATTGTTGCATGAGCTGTCTATACCTATGAGCTGATGTACCTATCTATAGAATTACCACATAAAGTTTTGGAAATACTTTTTATGAAGAGTGATGAAGTAAAACAGATAGTTGTGAAATTATGTTGATGTAAATTAAACATTGACACAGATGTGATGATATTTTGGTTTGTTTTGAAAAAGCAAAACTCCAAAAGTTTCTCATTAGAATTTTACCATACAGAAAGTGTGTATTTATGGTACAAACACATCAGCCAGAGAGGAAATGTTACTATTTGCATCAGAAAAAAAACCCAACTATTTATATAGCATTTTCAAGTTGCATTTTATTACTTTTGCTTAATAAAATAACTCCTATTATATGGTAATTATGAAGAAAAATCTATCACGTTTTCCTTTTTCAAATGGTGATTGGTTCAAACTGGATTTTGTTATTGAGAGGTTTTACGGCAAGAATTTCAAAAGTCATTGTGCACCCCTAAATTCATTGCACCCTGAAGTCAGTGACAGCACCTGCGAGTTTCAGTGGGAACATGACGTGCTCGATGCAAAGCAGTTTAGATACTGAGCTTTCCGTATTTACTTCTTTCACATTTCTATACCTCAGTTGTGCTCTTGTTTTCTCACCCTTTTTACCCTAAAACCACTCAAAAGCACCCATGACTCAAAGAATTACTTACACTAAGCCACATTCATGCACATGACACTGTATCATGTGTCTGTATCAGAGTCAATTAAGGCTTTTGGCATCAAGCCCTGCCCACAAGAATTCCCTGTATCTGCATCTTGTTACAGGCTGCACCCTATCCAAAAGCCATGCCCAGCTCACAATTTCACAATCCCTTTGAATAAGCGCAGTGGAAAATGGTTATTTTGCAGAATTTTGCTACAAATCTGGAGAAAATTTTGCCTTTGGAGGCTTACTGATTATTGAAACTTAGAGGATCGCTCACCCACATGAGTAAAACAGAAATTGTTTATCCAGAACTGTCCTGTTGGAACCATATTTTTTGCACATTTTTGGTTTTTACGGTAAAAATAACTTTCTTTTTTAATGACAGAAGCATTTTATAAAGCAGCTGAAAGACTTGGAATCAAAGAGAAAGGTGATTTAAAACAAAATAAATATCCCATTAGATACTGCTTCATGGTTATTTAAAGATTTACAGGTTCGTTTAACACCTACATAGATGAAATTGTCCTTCTGCGTGGCTTAAATCCCTGGTTGGGCAAAGACAACCCAGCTGGCTTTTGTATTTTATGTGTTCAAAGGGTCTTTGTTACGTATCTCATAAGAAACTAGCTGGTTAACGAGGTCAAACCAATGCATTCGTTAGTCAAAAGCAGTCTTGTTGTCAAAGTATTATTTGGGAATTCAGAAAATGTAACCTCAGGTCTGATTTTGTCTTAATATAAGCATGCTATTTAAAGCACATTTGTTAACGTGGGTAGGTGTACTACAAGTGCAGATTTTTATTCACATTACACAACACATGGGCCAAGGATGGCTTTTACTGCAAACCTCAACATTGGGATTTGAGATTCAAATGGGTTTTCAAAGCCAGGCTTGTTCCAAAGGCAGATTTTGGACTAGAAATGAGCTGTGAAGGACAACCTTGAAACGTCACTGGAAGACAATCTCATATAGTAGGTGTCCTGTGGCACAGAGTTTCAAAGGAGCCTGAACAGGGTGGTCAGACTCCTAACGTCACCCAGCGTTGTGCAAACATGGTTCACTAAAGGAGACTGGGGAAATGGAATCAAGAAGGATGCCGGGCCAGTTCCCTCATCTCCCTCATCTATTCTCTCACAAACATGGCTTCCATCAGCCCACTTTTTCAAACTTTTTTGTCCATGCACCCATTTTATTTATTCTATACAAAAAAGTTGTCTTTAATCACTGCCATGACTGTCTACTAAGTTCACAAAACCTTGTAAGAGGGAACAGTTGCAGCTGTCACTTTTTTAGGTTGTGAGGAAATTGTAAATACCGAACAATGTTTATGGTTTGCTTGGGTTTTCTCTCTCTTCTGATTATCATTTAACTCTTTGCTGAAGAATAACATACATATTATTATTATAGGAGGAATAGAAATCTACCGCTTGCCTTGGCAAAATGAAAATGGAGTGTCCTTCTCTCATGGGATGCTTTTAAAATTCCCATGAATTGAAAGACTAAAATTTAATAAAAAATTCTGCCTAGAGAATGTGCTTTGTTTGTCTGCACATGAGGAGCTGAAGCGGTAGCTTTCTGTTCAATACAGGACGCTGCTGGCAGAGGCAGTAAGTACCTGTCAATGGACATCTGATGGGAGAATGATTCATATTTCCCACAATAAAAAAGAAAATAAAAGTGAGTGGTGGGTGTAAAATGGAGAATAAACAGAGGTTTCTCTCTGTAAAAGCTCTATGCTTTTACCTGAGGAGGATGGAGAGATGCTTTCACTCAGAAAGGGTAAGAGCCAAGGACATTTGCTATTCAGGAGGAGGAGGGTGTTTAGTATTGGGGTACTTTACATTATGAGCAAACTCTGATTCTCAGTTTAAAAATTTGCGTTAAATCGTCCTTGGGGAATCCAGAAAAAGAGAACAGTTTAGCTGGAATTTAGGATGGTCACAGAAAGAGTAAAGCGCTGAAATAGATTAGCCAAGACAGCAGGAGCATCTTCAGCCTCAGGGGTTTCTGAGAGCAGACACTGTCTGACAGGACATGTTTACACAAAGCTGAGTCTGTCTTGAAGCAGGAGGATGGACAAGCTGACTTCCAAAGTCCCTTCTAGCCCTATTACCTCCAATTTCGTGTTTCTTTATATAATATAGGAATGGATTCATTTAAATACACTGAGAGAGTTTGAGCTGGGAGCTGAGAATCACAGGTCTGCCAGGCTTGCTGCAAGGTTGCTTTCTTTTCCTGCACAGAATTTTGGAGTGAAAGGATTTAATTGGGCCATTAAACAAGAAGCTCTTTGCCATGTGCCATGCACTACTTGATGGTAAACATCATCTTTAAGGTTTGCAGAAACATGCAGCAGGACTAAGGGTCAACTGGAGGCACTTCTTCCTCCTCTACCATAAGGGTTATGAGGCAACATGAGGGAAAGGTGGATGAACCAAAAAGACAGCCTGGTCAGAGGGTTGAAAATAACAACTCTAGTCACCTCCTAGCATTTTATTTTCTCCTTGCTTGAAGAAAATTTTTATTAATTCTGATATAATGTAATTCTACTTTCAGGGTCACATTTAAAAAACCCAAAGAGCTACTTTCATCTGCAGCACACATTCGTTCTGTCAGTGTCAATCTCTTTTCCAATTATTACCCTCTAAATCCTTTTGCAAACAAAATCAGTGCATGCAACTGGCTGTGAGACTTTTTGGTAACAATGAACAGAATAAGGTCTCAATGAAAAGGTCACTCCAAATCCATACGTGATATCTTTCACTCTCTGTTCTGAAGCTGCTTTGAAGCGATTCAAAGTAAGACAAACTCGAGTGTGAAGTTTGACCCTTTCTTTGGGTGATATGAGATGACAGGTGAAGAAAGGGGAAGAAATTAAAATCTTAGCTAGATTTATGGTAACTTTGTAAAAATTTATTTGCAAATGGAAAAGCTGAATATTCTTTTTTTTTTCTTTTTTCTTTTTTTTAAGGATGAAGCTCAGCAGATTAACAGAAAAACTTTTTAGATCTTTTTAATTCTATCTAGTATAGGCCTTTTTTTTCTTATAGTGATACTGCTGGTATCTGGACCCACTTCCTGGGAACCTGAGAGCTTTTAGTAGGATATTTGGAAAGAAAAAAACAAAGATTAAATAGATTGAAAATTCCTGAGAAACAAAAAGACCATTTTCTCTGAGAAAGCATCATTGACAAATTTACTTTAAATGCAACAAATATCTTCTCTCAGGGAAGAACAGTTCTTGCTTTCAGGACTCTCTTGTGTCTTCCTTATGATAACTCATAGTTTTTCGCTTGAAAGACAAGGCAAAGATAATAGACTACATACGACCCTGCTTCACCAGAATAAGTCAGTAAAAATTATGGGGATGATCTATGTTGTTTTCAAGAACACGATGTCTATATGACAGTTATTATACTCTTTGCTACTTTGTGCAGAGAAGTTAGTTCAATCAGGAAGGCAAGCAATGGCTTTCAGTCACAAGCACCACAGTTCTTAGAGAGCCATGCTCCTAGAATCCACCACCTGGACTTCATAAACTGACCAGATCGAGTCTGGAGCCTCAGGGCAAAGAATGGAAATATTAGGTGGTTAAAATGCAGAATCTGGCAAATAAGGGATGCCAAATGTACGGAGAAGCAGGTGAAACTCTATACTAGGGAAGCAGTAGCACATGGGAGATCCCAGGTCTGCCTTATTTTTGAGGGAAATGGTGAGCCTCTGGAAAACCATACCTTTGTAAGCCCTCAGGTGCTTTCACCTTTCTTTCTTGAATATTATGTTCCTTTTAGTACATAAAAATAGTGTTACGTTTCAAAGAGGTTGCTCTGAGTCAGCACATCTTCCTTTGGGTCACAGCTGCTAAAGGAAGAGGCTTTTGTAGGCTCCAAAACCTGCTGGAGCTGCTCAGAAAACACATCCTATAAACTAGGGTAAAGTATCTTAACAACATGCCACAAGAGCCAGAAAATCCTTGGATTTGGGCCTGGTATGAGAACAGTGGTAGGGCTCAGTCACCAGAGACGCATTTCAGAGATGCAGAGGAATGGGGGCAGCTTATCCTGGAAGTACTGATGCAAGATAATCATTGAACTCAGTGAAACGTAATGAAAGGTAGGATCTCTTCTGGCTCAGTACTCAGTATTATCTTTCGATGGATTTGTTTCTGCAGAGGGTTTAGTGTGTGGATATATATAGTACAGCCGCCACCATAATATAGCCCCCATCATAATATAGTTGCCATCATTCTTCTCCCTTCACTATGGGTCCCTTTGCTTGCAAATCTCATTTTCTTATTAATTGATATCACATGTTGTGCTCATCTACACAACAGAGAAAGACACAGTCACTGCTTAATGGAGCATGCAATTGAAGATAGACAAAATGATATGTTGGAAGGCCTGCAGTTGAGGATCCAAGATCAGTGATATGAATTTTGATTATTCTGGAATTTTTTTTTTCTTTCAACGTAGGCATTGTTTGTAGGATTGGGCACTGTTAAAATGTTTCACAGAGACATCTGAACATAACCAGCTGGATGTTTTTGATGAGATTTATCTCCCTTCACTTTAGCTATCTCTTCTGTATTGAAACCTGAAGAGTTGTGGACCTGAGCAACACTGTAGCAGCTGTAGCATGGTCTTATACAAGATGGGCAAAAGCAGAATCCAAGGCAAGATCTAAGGAAAAACGTAAGATCAATGCCTTAAGTTTTGTGGAAATCATTAGGTGAAGACCAGACATCTGAACTACTCTTGAAAAGACAAGAAGTGTTGGAACATGGTCTTTCTAGCTGGGAAGTAGGAATGAGATGTATCAATATATATTTCTATTGAGATATATGGAGATATATTGAGAAGACTTTTTGCCATCAGATAGTTTTTCAAAAGAGATGCTCACAATAAAAACCCCAACCCCAGTGGGACTGTGAAACCCACTCAAACCAACCCTGGTTTTCAAACAACCCTGGTCAATTCAAATCACAAGTCACCCTCACTGGAGAAGAATTGCAAGCTCTTGATCATTGCTTACAAAGTGGGGAACTATATGAAAACTTTCACTGACTTTGCTTATTATTTTCCAGAGTTGCCATTAAATAGAGGTATTTGATCTCAAAATTTCTATTTGACACAGTTTGCTAACAGTAAACTATACTGCTGCAAGGCATGAAGTGACTGCTTCAAATCCAAAGAAAAGGGACGTTGAAGGGGTAATTATAGGTATGTGACTGTTTTTACAGGTCTCTTGGGAATGTAATATTTAAACAAACCCGTGTGTTTTCTGATGTTCTAGGAGATCTGCACAGAAATAAAGCAGAGTTAATGATTAAAAAAAATAGCGTAATGGAAAAAATGAAATGATGGAACCCATGGAAAAATGTCGATAAATTTAAGGTGAAAAAGGACAGCACTTCAGAAACATAGTTTGGGGGTTTTATCTAATTTGGCAAGGGGACATTGCTGTTTATATGCAAAACAGTGTTACTTTTTCCAGCTCCGTTCAAAACCAGAATTATCTATGTTATTATTCCAAAAAATTAATATAAATTGACTTACATCATATATTAGTCAAATTTAACAAGATTTCAGCATTGGCATTCTTTTCTAGCTACATTAATACTGTTTTTCATAAGCTAACCTGATGTGGACCAGAAAACCAGGTTTGCATGCTGTATGGACTGCAATGTTTTGAAAGCCCGTGCTCAGCCATGTGCAACAAGTTAAGATGCTCTCAGACCTCCGGGTTGCCTAGACACTGTCCAAGGGAAGAAGAAATGCAGCTGGGCTGTGAAGCATGATGATCTGTGGGACAGAGTTGTACCCACCCATGAAGGATGAGATAGTATTAAGGAGATATGGCGTGAGACCAGATCATTTGTCTTACAGGAGGCAACCCCCCTTACACTAGGTCTTTTACAGAGACGGTCCTGGGCAACTTCCTAGGCAGCAGATATGTCAATGGCCTTCAGTACTCAACTTGGAGTGAAATAGCCCAAAACACATCTCATAAATCGAGATAAAATACAAATAAGCCATAGCTTATTGCGGACAGAGCTGTTCCAAATCCTCCTGGAGGTCATACATGGACTGACCACACTCAACGCAGGATAAAGTCAGTGCTTTGCATTTTGGCATGTTTTTATTTGTTTGCTTTTAAACTATATCACCACAGCCAGGAACTAGTAGGAGGTGAGGCTCTAGCTTGCTTGCTATTCAAGGACATGGCCTTAAGTCCTGCAGCTCGTTGATCTCACTGTCTGAAGAGGTCCTGTTGCAGCTCTTTCCACAGCAGTCTTTGACACTCACCATGTACTGAAGTGTGGCTACAAACACTCCTGTGACCTGATTAACTGTATTTTCCCCCAGAGGTCTATTCTGAAGCTCCTGGCAATGAGGAAAGCGCTGTCAGTTCTCACTATCTGTTTTTTTAATGGGGTGCTGACTCCACTCCCCAGTGATCCTAAAAGGGGCAAAGGGCAGAAGTCACCAGTTTCCCTGCTGAGCTCACATCTTGAGGCATCTAAAAAGAAAGCTCCAGAGAGCTTATCACATCTCTTACTGAAGATTTATTAATTGCAGAAACGTAAATCCCGTTCAAGAATTCTGACTTGGCTCTTCCCGTTGCAGATATTTGTGAGCTGTGCCGGGGACGGGGAGAACTGTTGACCTAGCAAAGACTGCGACTATGAGCATCAGGGAAAAGCTATCAGTCAAACTTTCTACAAATATTATATGGAAAATCTCTTGACCTGTGTTTACATAACAGCTTTAGCTGTGATTATCAGTGAGCTCAGACTGTTCTTGCGTGAACTGAAGGACAGAATCTCATGAGTGGCAGCTGCAATAGATGCACATCCTTTATCCCTGGACACAGAGATGGATGTGAACTGCTCACTAAATAACCATTCACTTCTCTGAAGGTCCTTAAATGCTAAAATGTCGCAGAATCACAGAATCATAGAATCATTTGGTTGGAAAAGACGTTTAAGATCATCAAGTCCAACCGTCCCTGTCCACTACTAAACCACGTCCCTAAGCGCCTCATCAACCCATCTCTTAAATACCTCCAGGGATGGGGACTCCACCACTTCCCTGGGCAGCCTGTTCCAATGCTTGACAACCCTCTCCATGAAGAAGTTTTTCCTAATATCCAATCTAAACCTCCCCTGGCACAACTTGAGACCATTGCCTCTCGTCCTATCACTTGTTACTTGGGAGAAGAGACCAACACCCACCTCACCACAACCTCCTTTCAGGTCGTTGTAGAGGGCGATAAGGTCTCCCCTCAGCCTCCTCTTCTCCAGGCTGAACAACCCCAGGTCCCTCAGCCGCTCCTCACAAGACTTGTGCTCCAGACCCTTCCCCAGCTTCGTTGCCCTTCTTTTGACACACAAAGGATTCTACTATGTCCACACAGGATTCTACTTCCTGAAAGAACAGCTTAGGTTACTGGCGGTTCAGGAAGAAAATGTAAACAGCTTAAGATCCATTTTCCCATCTTTAACATCTATTGCTTTTCTTTCCTTGCATTGCAAAGAGAAGTATTAAACTACAGAATCAAGTCTGTGAAATGTGTTTTCAGTAATACCGGAGAGGGCAGAGCCAGGCAGGGACAAGGTTACTGTGGGATGTTAATTAGCTGCCCGCTTGACCCTGTTTGTGACCCAGAGTGAGTTTGTCTATTTAATTTATTTCACACATGACTTGCTCTTACAATCCTTTTCCCACAATTCTATATGGTAACCTTGGGCTCTGCTACTGATATTAACTGCTCTGCAGTGTGCTGAAGTCAGTACAAGAAATATGTGTGTGCGCGCACGTGCACGGTGGGTGGGATGAGGAGCATCCTTTGTTTTAGTGAAACAGCTCATGTTTCTGAGGCAAATTGTGTCTGGTCGATGGATTAACAGGCAAGAACTTGCTGCCTTCTGGGTCTATCCACTTACAAATGAGGCATAACCACCATTCCCTCTGTTACTTTTAATCAATGCCTGCAAAACTAGAGTCAGTACCACATGCAGCTTAAAAGCTGTTGCACTGAGCATCTCCTTTAAATATCTAGTTGTGGGAAGCAACACTTAATAAGGACCTTATCATAGAATCATAGAATCATAGAATCATTTGGTTGTAGAAGACCTTTAAGATCATCGAGTCCAACCGTACCTGTCCACTACTAAACCATGTCCCTAAAAACCATGTCCCTGTTGTACAAATGGTTTGTGCTGCTGAATAAGGAGAAAAGCAGCTGAGAGTGAACTGGGGCCAGGCAAACAGCAGCGCATCGTGTGGTGCAGGAGTAGGCATTTTCACTGCTGGGATGGAAGGGGAGGTGCGCTTCCTCTGATCCATGCAGAAAAACCTACAAGTCTCAAATCTTAATGATACTGCCAAAACTTAGCCATTGATGGGCATTAAAATACCTTTCCTGAGCTGCAACACATGTGCATTGTGTCTACACATCATCCAGGAGAGATAACATAGCACCTTGCTAGTCTTTTGCCACTTTTCTGCCCTGGTTCCCTTCCAAAAAGAAGCGTGTGGTGCGCAGAGGGCATGCAGAGTTCTCCCTGACACACATTCAGGCTTGGGCCAGAGTGAGCAACCATGCTGCTCTGCTCAGAGCAGGCTAGGACCTTAGTGAGGACAGTGGGGTGCGTGTAAACGCACCCACTGACCCCTTTCCAGGCTCTGATTTAGCAGCAGTTGGTACAGATGGATTGTACAGCACCCTGAACCAAACATCCACAATTTGCATGACAACAGGAGATAAAGCACTGCCACCACACACTCAGATATCATGCTTCTGACTCGGATTATTTTACGGCTTTGCAGCTTCTGGCTCTGAGCATAGTCCCGCTGTGCTGAACTATACAAATACAGAATAAAAAGACAATCTTTCTTTTCCAGTCTAAGTACACAGCAATGAACAATAGGAAGGATAAGAAGGAGAAAACACTATGACAGTATTGCTCAGCATATAAGGGAAGACAAATGGCTTGTTTCGTATTACAGTAAAGAGGAACAGGCACAAATAAGAATTGACGTGCTCGGATGGTCTTGCCCCAAGTCTAGCAAAGTATGGGAGGGGAAAATTGTGCAGATGTGACAACCTGCGACCTTCTTGTAACCAAAATGGTCAGTTTTAGTTTGTTATGCAACATAGAAATGGGGAATAGTTATAATAATTAAATATAAGTACATAACTTATGTAAAGATGCTGCTATAGAAATCCATTGTAGAGCCCTGCCTTGTCTCCACAGGAGCTTATACAATGCACCTTTGTCTTATGAGCTGGATGTGATTGTTAGAAAGCAGAAGTGTAACTGATACATGGCTAACCTGGTCAAGAAACCATGAAGAGCTACTGAAAGGGGAAGAAACTTGGCAAAGGGTAATTCCGGCAGGGGGAGATTGCGACCACTGACTTAATTCAGGACCAAGAGGACTACCCCCCCACTCTCCTTGAGCATGCACAGTAAATTAAATTCACACTGTGGCTTTAAATCGAAGCGAGGGGAATATACACCTATAAGGGACTACTTACTAACGAGAAGAAATTTAGAAAATGAATATGTATAATTGAATTGTATAAATATTGTACTTGTTAGACTGGACAGTATGCACGCTTGGTAGAACGATCCCTCGTGCATCTAGCGCTGCAATAAAGAACGCCTACTTCTTAATACTACATTGGTGGTAAGAAGTTTATTTCCTATTTCGGTGACATTCTCACTTCATAATAGTTAAGACATGAAATCATGAGAGCTTTAGCTCTCTTGAGAGCAGCCCTGCAGAGAAGGACTTGAGGTACTGGTGGATGAAAAGCTGGACATGAGCCAGCAGTGTGCGCTTGCAGCCCAGAAGGCCAACCCTATCCTGGGCTGCATCCCCAGCAGCGTGGCCAGCAGGTCGAGGGAGGGGATTCTGCCCCTCTGCTCTGCTCTGCTCTGGGGAGACCCCACCTGGAGCCCTGCGTCCAGCTCTGGAGCCCTCAGCACAAGAAGGACATGGAGCTGTTGGAGCGGGTCCAGAGGAGGCCACAAAAATGCTCCGAGGGCTGGAGCCCCTCTGCTCCGAGGCCAGGCTGAGAGAGTTGGGGCTGTTCAGCCTGGAGAAGAGAAGGCTGCGGGGAGACCTTAGTGCGGCCTTGCAGTGCTTCAAGGGGGCCTCTAGGAAAGGTGGGGACAGGCTTTTTAGCAAGGCCTGTGGTGACAGGACAAGGGGTGATGGTTTTAAACTAAAGGAGGGGAGATTTAGGCTGGATAGAAGGAAGACATTTTTTACAGTGAGGGTGGTGAAGCAGTGGAAGGGGTTGCCCAGAGAGGTGGTGGAGGCCCCATCCCTGGAAACATTGCAGGTGAGGTTGGACGGGGCTGTGAGCAACCTGATGTGGTTAAAGATGTCCCTGCTCACTGCAGGGGGGTTGGACTGGATGGCCTCTAAAGGTCCCTTCCAACCCAAAGCATTCTATGATTCTATGACAAAACGATTTAGAGATATTATACTGAAAGCACCAGCAAGATGCAGATATGACTGGGGTTGACACTGAAGTCCAGATAAAAGCCCACGTTTACTCTGTTTACAGTATTCCCGTGCAGTGAGAAACAGCGGTAAAAGAGTTAATGCAACACAAGGCTCATCACAGACTAACCACCAGGTCTTTTGCCTTCCTTTATCCAGTTTGACTGCTGCAGATAGTTGAGCCATCTAATTTAAAGGCTGTTTGGCTATGTCTAAAACTCTACCTGTTGTCAGCTTTGTGCTGCACCCAGTGACTACTGAGCAGAGATACCCTCAGGTAACAAGTGGAAGTTTCCAAGGGATTAAGGGAAAAATTGACTGAAGTGTTGCAAGGGGAAGATTAGTCATTGTGTGTTAAACGTGTTTAGCGTGAACTAATGATTAGTCATAGGCAAAGAAAGCCACAGGTAAGAGGTAATTAAATGAGGTTCTTGCAGTATATTGGCTGCTTCTCAATTCCATATCAAATGAGGCACATTATACTCTTAACAGGCAGCTATTTTTCTTCTACACATGCTAACTGAACCTAACATTAAATACAGAATGAAGAGCACTCTGCAGTGTGGAGTATTAAAAAAATGAAAAGAAGGAGCTTCAGTTTTAAAACTGATGCTGTAAATCAATTTGCCAAAAAAAAAAAAAAAAAAAGGATTAAGCCTAAAAAACATCAAGGGAAGTAAACAAGCACACTGTTTGCTGTTGGAAATTGTTTGCTTGGTGTAATGTGTCTTTTAGGTCACCATGCCTGCATAGGTAATTACAATGAACCGCTCTCATTTGCAGGATACATCTGGTATATAATGCCACAGATTCTCATCACTCCATCATGGAACTTTGAACAGCAAAAGGCTGGTGAAGGTGTGGGTTTTTAAAGAGATGAACGTAGAATAAGGAGGTCCATGAGTATGAATCAAGGCCATGTGGTTAATCTGGCTACAGCACACCTTCTTCCCATAGCACAGAAAAGCATCATGTCTAGGTGAATCTGTTTTTCCCAAACTAAGTGATCAAGTGTCCATTTTACAGCTGGCCTAAATAGAAGGGGTGTAAAGGAAGCCTGGAAAATGTAATAGTTATAATTTATTATCTTAATTGACTAGGCACTTTGCAGCCAAGCAGGAAGGTATAGTCTCTACGTGGAAAGTCTCTACAGTTTTTTTGGTGGGTCAGTCTTTTGCCCACATGAAGCTTTGTGGTCCCTGAATACACGAACGTCTAAAGTACAAGTAAGGAAATCCAACAGGGTTTATGATGTTTAAACAAAAAGGAAGACAGTGTTTATATGAAAGGATCAAGGCAGTGTCAAAAGAGAGAACTGCATATGGCTCTCTAGTAATAGTGACAGGGAGAGTGAGATTGTAGGAACACCGTATAGGTTAAGAACTGCTCATTAAGAAGTTGTGTTCATTATGACGAATTACCACAGCAGTGCCTAAGACCCTTAAATGAGGTACCACTTTGCTGTGCAGCATGTGGGAACGCAACCAACAGGGAGAAAAAGCAGTAGGTCATTCAGAGAATTATTTGGGCCATGTTTATGGAGAAGGCTGGTTCCTAACCTGCTGAAAACTAGTGCTGGGTTCTTGATGGACTACAATAGGGTATGAACAAGAAACATTTCTGGTTTTAACCCTAAGGAGTGACCTGGGCCAAACAAGACCTAAGGATCTGCCCTAGCCTCTGATATTCAAAACCTCCTTATTAAACAAGTAGAAGCATAAGGAATCAATTCTAAGGCATATTCTGGAGTCAAGCGCTCCCACTGCCATTTATGTCCTTGAAAAAACTCCTCCCAAGCCTCTAATCATATCTTTAATGTAGCAGATGTGTCTTGTAAACAGATGAAAATTAATTGTGCCGAATTGTTCAAGGAGACATCACTCCCAGACAACTCTGCTTGTTTCTTAAGTGTTTTGCAAACATCAGATGATTACGAAGGCTTAAGGCTAACCCCTGTGTGCTGGAAAGCTGCTTTAGGAAGGCATGGCGGGGGGCTGTGGATTCCTGAGCAAATGTATTTGTGCACCAGGTGTCAGCACAGCACAATATTTCATTTCTGCCGGGATCAAGTCTGAATAATATGACTCTGGTTACTCAGTTGTTAAATTGCTTCCTCATGTGTGTTTAATGCAGTCTGTAACTGCCCTTTTTTGCTATAATTTCTTTAATTAGTGCTCAGTTGTGTTTTTCTCTGCTTGGTGAAATGTTTCCTTGCCTTACTGGGCTGTGCAACCGCTTGATTATTTTTTCCATCATTTTCTCAGAAAAACATATTTAATGTTGCAGTAAGAACCAAGTCTGAAAAGAAATGAATGCTGCACCATGTAACCCAGAGTGATAAATGTCTTAAAGGAATTTAGAAACATGATTCACCCCTCAGATGATGTTTTACTTATTGATATTTTAGTCCTTGCAGTTTTAGGTCCAGATTTAAAGGCATTTAGGCAACTGATCTCCAGTAAAATCAAAACAATGTGTATTTAGTACCTATCTTTGATTCATATTTTCATCTGGGAGCTCTCAGCTGGTGTTGAATGCTGAATCCTGACCTGCCTTTACCCCTGCAAAAAGATAGCCAGGCAGGGGGAGAAGGAAGAGAAGAGATACCACTTGAAAGGCAGAATATATGCTCTCAAATCTCTACTCTGCTCAACCTGGAAAGATGCTTTCTCAAATCCCTGAAAAGAACCATGAGTCTCAGACCTTTCTATGAAGACATCTCTTAAAACCTCTGCCTGGAGCTATTCCATTTTGTGTAAATAAATATTCATTGGAACAAGTGCCTGACCTTGCCTCCCCACTCCAGATCCCTGGACATACTCTAATGACCAGACAGTAACTCATTTCTTGGCTTGTTTACTCTTAGGTGCATTGGATATCGAATTATTTATACAAAACAGGGCAACTTCAGTAGGATTAATTTACCCAAACTGACCCAGCAGCCTTATGATTACATCAACCTCTTCAACAACAGGAAACCTACAGTTAATTCTCTGCTTCAGATCAAACAGCAAGGGGAAACAAAAACAGGTTTTCCAAATCCCAGATGAGTCCCCTAACTACTGAACAGTGGGGCAAAATCAAATAAGGTCCCTCTTGGAAGGGCTTATCCCAGACTCTCTATTTATAAACAGTGATAGGTTAGGAATAGTTTGGGAATCCCTAGAAGATAAAATCTTTCGAGGGCTGCTGGGGTGTTATTGAAGTCTTAAGAGCAGCACGAGCAGTTGGATGATTGCGTGCATGCCCACTGGCAGGCAATAGTACGCGGAAAACACTGTTGACAGAAAATTAGGTACTACAGGAATATGTCATGCGTGAAAGAAGTGGGATTTGGAACTTTTAGCTGTACCTGAACATCAGGCTTCAGCATCTAAGATAGCCATTGGATAGCTCTCTCCCTTTGTTATACCCATTCAGATCAGGTGCAGCTTTTTGTTGTGCTTTCATCAACACATTTTATGTTGTAGGCTGACTTGACACCAGAATGCTTGTGACTCTGGGCCTGGTGACCCAAATTGTAGTTTTCTGCATTTTATCTGAACAGTTTCTTTGTTAATAGTCAGCCTTGCTGTTCCCATTACAAGCAGAACTTGACGTTGCCTTGGGCTTTTCTTTTGTTGCAAGGCTGCTTGTTTACAGAAAACACACGCACAGTCCTGTTTCTCTCCACTCAGGAGAGATTTCCTCTTCTTTCCTTGGTTTCTGAAGACCACGTGCCAGCACTCTTCCCATAAACCTTCTCCAAACTGTCTCACTGATCCTTCTGGAAGTATTTTCTGCTAATCCACTGCTTTCTGCTGTGTCCCGTATTTGACTGTGGGCTGTTTCTAGCTCTGTCTAATTATGCCGTCCCTGCACCTCTGTAATAGCACTGGTACGCTCAGCAATATTCGCTTGTGATTTTGGCTGGTGACTCCTGTTGCCCAAGATACTCAATTTTAGAAAAAGTTTAATGGCTTACGTTTCTGCTAAAGGAAGGATAGACATGGCCATCAGCTTCAGCCAGTTGCTACCCAATGTTCAGCATAACAGTACTTGAATTAAAAATGACACCAGGATAAAACCAAAACTAATGAGTCTGCACCTTTGTCTTTCATTGCTCTTTAGCAGCGTTATGCAAGACATCTAACTTGCTTGGGACAGGCTGGAAAGAGAGAAAAACTGAAAGAACTCAATCTTTTGGAAGCATTTTCCAAGTTTTATCAGGAAGGAGCCAGAACCATTCTCTTTAGTATGCTCATGGCTATATGAATGCATTAAATTGCCTTTTTGGTCAGCTGGAAATACAGCCTGGAACTGACCAGATCCAAAATCTACTAAGTCACAGGGGACATTTTTATAGACGTCAGTGGACTCAGGGTAAGAATTTGAGGATGCGAGTAGAAAATCCAAGCCTCTGCAATGAATGTCATTGAATAGGGTGAACGAAATTCTACCCATGAATGCCACAGCTGGAACTGCTGTAAGGCACTTATTTTGATACTTAGAAACTTTTTTTGCAAACCTATCCCTCAGCAAAGTCACAAAAGATCTGCCAACATTGCCTCAAGTTTTGAAGCAGTTTCTTCATACTCTTAGAAACTCGGTATGTTACAGTAATTCTTGGCTGAAATCTGTAGCAGCGTTATGGGGAACTGGATGTTTCTTTTTTATTTTTCATTCCCCTCGGAACACTGCATTTTCGTTTTTTTGTAATGACAGGGGAATGCAACACTGCATCTCCTTTGGAGGTGGATTTTTTTTTTAACACTGTTGTCTTTTTCTGGCACCGTGAAGGCTATAATAGAGCTCCATTTCTGCACTGTGCTGCTCTGAGATCCTGTGTAATGGACTAGGAAATAATGCATGCTGTTTCCATTAAGATATCTTCTGAAACTCCCACATATAATCCTAAAGGTGCCTACAGCAGCTGATGCGCTAGGACAATATCCTAACATATTACCTTACTACAGGAGTCACCAGGCACTTACAGCCCCTCTGAGCATCCGCCTTGCTGTCCACTCTTGTTACAAATCTGCTTAGACTGTGGGATTTAAGTGGCAGGGGCTTTCTTTTTGCTATGTATTTCCACCCCATCCACTACAGAGGGGCTTTGATCCATTTTTGAGGCTTCTAGGCTTCGCTGAACCAAAACCGTTATGAATGTAAAAAGATGATAATATAATGAACACAGTAATGAGAACACATATGAAAGAGTGTTCAAATCAAGAGAAAGCTGGCAAAGCAGACTCAGAAAAGCCTAACTACTAAGAGCATATAAACGACAGGAATATCCTGGCTTGCTGTGGTCTGTTTTCTAGTAACGCAGGCAGTCGTACGATGTAGACTTTTTCACAAACACATCATGCTGCATCTTAAGACCAGAAAGGTTTCTTGTACCAGCATTTAAGTTTTTCAGCTTTAAAAATAAATATTTATTGAGGCCATTTTGCCATATTTCTAGCAGGTTGTACAAGCATTTTGTGTACCTTGACAACCTTGAGCGTTTGAAAATGCTGTGTTAGACCTTGTCAGGTACTTATAAAGACAGTGTGGTTGCACAGCTCCAGCACTATGGTTTGTAGACCTATTCAGTTCCATACATTAGAGTTCGTACAGGTACAGAAATTGCAATCAGGTTTTCCTGAAAGGGAAAGTGAGCAGGGGCATGGCCAGCAGTGAAAGGAGCTGGCATCTGGCTTAGTGCATCCTTGGTCTCCCTCTTCTGGCTCAGCTTGAAGGAACGCACTTCATCTGTGATGTGCTGCAGCTCACCATCAC
>VYZW01045127.1:4032-25025 GCA_013401315.1 Balaeniceps rex
TTTCATTGAGAAGAAGAAAGGTAAAGTCATGATTGCACAAGAAACCATACATGAGTGTCTTTACAAGATGTATATTTATTCAGCGTAGACTAGAGCATGTATGTTGCTTCAGAGTACCCAAAATCAAAGAGGTCCCATTTTTGCTTTAAAAATGAATAAATTTGTTAACTGCAATGCTTAGTATGTAAAAGTTGCCAGCAGACATTTGCAGATAAAACCAGCCAAAGGAATTAAGAATGACATAAAAACGAAAAAAGAAAAAAAAGAGAAAGAAAAGAGAAAGAAAAGAAGATTCAGCAGAGTAAGAAATGAGAAATAAGAAGCAAGGATTAAACAAAAAATACCAGAACAGAACCATTAAACATATTATCATTACATATTATCATGTCAGATCAGAGCCCTTAAATTATTTATGGCTGATTGAATTTGCTATGAATATACATTATTACAATTTCATGAAGTACATAAAAATGCTAACCATATATAAACGTACCTCCAATAATCAATATTTTACAATTAAGTACAGGGTGGGATAGAAAGACTTGTTTGAATGTACAGAACGCTAATTATTTTCACTTGCCAATTATTAAAAATGTGTAAGCTAGAGTAACTAAATAGAGAGGAGATGAAGGGCAGATCTTACTACTTTTCCCAGCATTAATTTGTGATATGCTGATAGCCATACTCATCACCTGAAACTGTTGTCATGCCTTCAACCATGCAATAAGGCAAAATAATTGTGATTACTACCTATTTTTTATTGAAAGAAAGAACAAAAAGAAAATAAAAATGAAACAATGAGAATGGAAGCAGGCATAAAGAAGGGTATCCACCATTTTTCCTGTATCTCTTCATTTAGATGCTTTTCAGAGAGAATATTTATTAGATACTGTATCTTCAAGTTAAGAAAGTACCAAACTATTTTATTCTCCAACCAGAATGAGTCCCGTGTCATGGCACCAACCAATGCATGGGTAGGAAAACAAGATTAGTAATAGGCTGGTTCTCCTAACATAACTACACTAGGTATGTTATAGGTGGGCAAAGACAAAAATACTAATAATGTTATGAAATCAAAGGAAATAGTTTTATCTCTTGTTTATAAGAAGCTGTTGAAGTAGCCACCTTGAAGCAAGCAAATTAATAAAATCCTTTGTATTTTCTGTGATTACCAAGATCAATTTATGCCTCATTTCCAGGAATACATTCATTAAGCAAAAAGGAGGTATACTTTAAAACAGTATTCAAAATTCTATCTACTAAAAATAACAAAATCTCTTGACAATGCTTTGGCAAAACTCTCTTTCCTTAATGCTGTTGAAGCCTTGGTGATATTATCATACTGCAAGAACAGGTAGGGCTGAGCAGTTAGTTTGTGCTGTTGTTGCTTTTTCTTATTATTGCCCATGATTTGTTTTTTAAATACATGGAACAAATAGACCAACTTAAGATGAAGTGCTCAGACAGGAGTCTTCCTCCTTTGGTGTCTTACTTCATAGAGAAATACAACGTCGCTGTGTGGCCTCCAAGGTGAAAGTTATGCTTCCTTCTGGGGCATGGATGGACTCTAATAATAGTCTTAGTAGTTCACAGAGTCTCATACCTGCGTGGACTCTGTTGATAGCGTGGACAGCCCATTAGCATGCCATTTCCTGAGGCCTATATGGCTATATAATAATTACTTTTTTCTGGACAGAAATTTCTTGGAATATCAAATGAGTCTTTATTTATTTTCTTTGAATAATTTGCTTTCCAATATATTACTTTAATTCCATCATAAGAGTTTAAATTTTGTTTTTTATTTGTATGAATAAACATAAGCTTTATGTAAAGATCTCTCAGGCCTCGAAATGATAACTTTAGACAGCTTTGATTCTTAAAGGACGTTTTCCCCAATCTTATGTAAAAAAAAAAAGTCACAAATGTTCTCCCTATTACTTAAATAAAGAATGTTTTAGAGCTTTTTCAAAAAAAAGTCTTTAATGAATTTGTAATAAAGTTTAAAATTAAAGTTTTTGTTTGAGTCAGGAATATGTGTAAAATAAAGCTGTGTTCAGGACTAAGTATTGCTTCTGTTGTGTTATATAACTGATAATATGCTTTAATATAAGCAGTTTCTTTCTGAAACACCAAAACTTCTAAATTATTTTACAAAGTTGGGTACAAAGTGCAGCAGTGCTATGTTGTATAACATGACCCCATAATAGTTTCTCTTTAGACCAAATTATTCCTGGATCTACAACCTGTAATTTAAGTACATTTACAATTCATCGTCGAAGATTCTTATTAAATATTCCACAAAAAGCACAGATCACAGTGACTAGTACATCCATATGTCTTTCAAAGCACAGTGTAAAAGAGAACATCCCAGAGTGTTAAAGACAAGTAAAAGATATAATGGTGCTTTCAGGACTGACTGTCAAAACAGGAATTCGGGTACCAAATATGCTCACAGAAGCATCAACTTCTTGATCCATTTAAGGTCTGTTACTAGTTTAATCAGCTGCAGACATGTCCTTGGAATGTCTGCAATTACCATGCTTTATTGTATATTGAGTAAAACATACTTTCTCACCTCAAAAAAGAAAATTAAACTTATATCCATATTTTCCAAGTGTTACAATAAAATAATATTTTACTTAAAATTAAATAAATATGATACAGTAAATTAATTTAAATAAGAAATCTAAATATATATCTCATATATATAAGGTATATGTGATATAGATATCTTACAGATATCTATCTATCTATCTATCTAAAATTTATTTATTTTATTTAAATAAGATATAATAAATTGATTTTAAAAAACACGAGGTTTTGTATCTATATTAAGGTTTACTGCCTTTGATATGTTTAATATAACAAAATGAGTGTTTCAGAAAAATCCCACCAGCTGTTATACTACAGGTACACTGAGTCAGCTCTACAGAAGATACTGTCCTAAATAAAGTGAATAAAAGTAAGGATTAATTTTCTATAATACAGTCTCAGCTTTCATATGATCTAGCATCCACTGAAATAATTTGAAGCACTCATAAGAGTTTTGTTGCATTTTAAAACAGGCCCCAGGCAACTCATCAGTGCTTCTGACTCCATTTACAGAGTCTTTTCTAACAGCAAAAGAGTGTAAGAAACGTCTAACGAGAGCAGACTAATTGTTCCATCTTGTTCACTACTTTGTATCCAGCTAATGATGGGTTTTGAAGGAAAAGTAGCAAGCATTAGATTGTATAATGCTGTAATAAACACTCCTGTTTCTCTGCAAGGGGAGAAATATATTCCTTAAAGCCTCATGATTGACAGATCTTATTATGTTTTGTCCTAGCTACTGCTACTGCAAGTGTTATCCCTGTTGAGCTGGATTTTTAATCAGCTTTTGCATCTGTCAGAATAGTAGCCTGTGCCAGTCAATTTCATAGGTTAATTATGTGTTGGGCACAAGAATTTATTAGCCTTTTCAATGTTTAAAAATCAAAGGCCAGATTCCCCTTCTGGGCTATTAACTACACTGATCATAGGCAAATGTATAGCAAAGGCAACTTCATCTGTTCGGAGACAGAAACTGAGCTAAAGTAATTCGTCATTAGCCAAACTGATGTTACTGGAGCCACACTAACTCACACACTCAGGATCAAGCTCATAAACTCACATATACATTTCGTTTACTGATTTTTCCAGTCTGCCAGGATGTACTGCATTGATGATTGGAGGGTTAATCCCACTTTTCTTGAGCTGACTCCTGAATGGGATGTACATTTGCAAGAGCAAATGTTGCATATAGTTATTTTTGAATTTCTGAACATCTTTGCACTGGGAACTGACAACTGATGTTTCCTGTGGCTTAAAGAAGCAGCATGTATTTATAGCTCTGTGAGTTTGCACAAGATGTATTGTTTCTGTCACAAATTTCTTGCGTGAATATGTACGCTGTATGAGACTGCAGTAAGGCTATTGCTTGATTGTTAATGTTTGCTTTTGGCCTTCCCACATATATTGAATACATCCGTGTTTTTATCAGCATCAGGTGATCCGTGTTTTCCAAAAGTAGCAACTGGAAATGTTTAAAAAAAAAAAAGACATCTTTTCAGCAGTCCAGATTTATATAAGTAGTTCTAGTCTTTGCTGAGTCTTCAGAAAAAATATGCAAACACAGTCTCAGAAATGAGAGAGGAAGCACGATTTCCTTGCACGAGATTCAGCTAAATTAATGGAGGATGAAAGACAAAAATAAGGTTCCATTCTTGAGCAGACTTGGAAGAGTCATGTGAATCCAGGGTTGTACAGGGACTGTTCCCATTTGCTTTCTTGACAGTGCAGTGAAAGAGTTACGAAGGCATTATAGCCACACATCGCTCTTGTAGTGCATCAATGACATAGTTGAGAAGTGAGCTGAAACCTATATTCATGTGTCAGTTTTACAGCCTTACTATAAGCTTGGAAAGAAACGCTTCCTCATTTGGCCTTTCTGGGTGCCCTTATTCTCCGCAGAATATAAAGGGCGCTTAAGGAGATTAGGATCTGAAAACTAAGGGTATTGCTTATGAATCATTTATTATGTCACTAACAACATTTACTTCATAGTTCCAAATTGCTTCCTCATGCACCTAGGTTGGCAGTTCATGCAAGGCTTGATCTCATTGCAGCGGGTTGTCCTGGCAAAAGCAGCCACACCTCTTCTCCTGTTGCAGTGGCAAGCACTCACAAGCACTCCATCCTCCCCAGAATACCTTCATCCCAAGTGTTGTATAGGCAGACTGAAGAGACCTTGGGCTACTGCTGCCTTCTTTGTTTTTATGTAGTTTTTCCAATGCATTTTCCCCCTTTCCTGTTTATCATCACATTCTCCAGTAAAGTGAGGTCCATTTAGTAGGAAAGAGTACATCTGTCATTAGACCTTGAATTGATGGTGTTGTGTAGAGTAAGTTTTCTTTCAAACCCTTCATGCAAGAGTTTTGGCTGTTGTGGGTATTTTCCAATACTCACTTCAAGTCAACTGCTTCCATGAATACCAAGCAAACTCATCTTCTGTTACAGAAAGTAGATGCAGAATGGCTGAGAGCACAGTCAAAGAGAATTTGCTGTGAAATGTGAATTAATAACTTTTCAGATATTTCAGGTTCTTTAAAGCTCTAGTTAGTAAGAAGTAGAAACACTTTCATAAATACTTGACCCAATTCTGGAAAACTAAAAGTAACACTGAAAAAGTCATTGTTAATATCTGCCTAAACTCTTTTGTTCTTAGTTTCTGTAAAACCAGAATAATTTAACAGATATGAGAAGATTTGCTCTGAATTTGCACTGTACTGAGTGAAAGAACTTCTTGTCCCTGTGTTCTCACCCCTTTCTTCTCTCTGCTAATTTTGGGAATGGGTTCTTTCTTGATATTCTTACGATGGAGATATTACTATTCTCTCAAAGATTGTTAAATTGTGCTAGTAGCATATTTCAGCATGACAATATAAGCAGGCAGCATGATGAATCATCCAGCGGCGAGTCAAGCCTCAGAATCTGGAAAAGACAAATCTCACTAAAAAGCATCACGACAACACGCTTTCCAATCAAGAGGCATTCAGCGCAATCATAGCTTAGAAGATACTTGGCAGGGATATTCATACCCCCTGAGTCTTCTTTAGGGTATTTTGATATTGATCATATCCACCCAGTCTGTTCAAGTCTGTGTTTCTGGAATGCTGTCATTTACTTACGACAGCTCCCTCCTGACACTTAAAATCATATAGGCGAAAGAAAGAATCCATTTTAAGTTAGCTTTTGTATTAGATCAAATACAGCATCCTCTGAGAGAGCATTAACGATGCCTCGCAAATAAATAGCAACGGCACAGCGTCATCTCTAGTGGGTTTTTGTCTGGGCTTACTTCAGGCATGTAGCCATCGGAGGTCACTGTTAGCAGGGAAATGCGAGGCATCCTGGCGGTCTCTGAGTGGGTCCCCAGGTGAAAGGAGGCCGAGCAGATTCCCTCCCAGCGCCTGTGCTGCCAGCACCCGCGGGGGCTCCAGGGGCCACCCCCTGCACCAGTGGCTTGTTAGGTGGGAGTTCATTTTAATATAAATAGAAAAAAGGAATTTACTCCCACTACTTGATTTGGATTAACCTTTTGACTGCACTCTCAAACACTGCCTTTGTGATTATCTGAGCAAATTGACACAGGCAGGGGTGCAGCAAGGACGAGTTCCTGTGGGTTTGCATTGTTTATTCTTCTACTTTCCTATATTTAAAATTTGAATCTGCAATTTTGGAGGATTTTAACTTTGCAAGACTCAGTCAGTTGCTATTCTCTATGTAAATTTGCACAGCTCACGCAATCCATGAGGTTAGGAATAACACTACTTCGAAAGAACGAAAAAAGCGGGGGGGAGGAGGGAAAGAAAAAAGCAATTGGAGGCTGAAGTAACAAAGAACTCATCTTTAGGACTTCATGCAGCTGAAGAGGAGGTAGCAGGGACCTCCTTTACCATTAACATTACTAAACTATTTTAACACTAAAGGCGATCTGTCATTTTGAGTAAATTCTCTTCTGCTTCTATAAACACAGCCGTAATCAATTAAAGACCTACTTGTGAAGGAGCTATTGTGTGCAGTTCCATTCAGACATTGCTGAGTTGTCTTTTAGACAGCCTGTGGGGAAACACTGGTAAGGTGATGGGAAAGTTCAAAGTGCCTAACTTTTCAATGTGGATTTTGTTATTGAGACTTTTTTCTCTCTCTTTTTTCTATATTGCTTATCATAGCCAGGGTGAAAAATGGGTGATATCTCTCTATGCATTTAACATTTATAACATGTTCTGCTTGGGAGGTTCTGCAAATATTTTAAATGATTCTCTAATGTAATTCCTTGGGGGACTTATGCGTGGCAGCAAATCAATTACTAATTTGAAAGTACTGAAAGAACAAACAAACCCTATAGAAACTATACATACATACATATATATATATTTATTATTGTGCACATGGTCTCAGCTCCTAACACGTTAGACACCAGTCCAATGCAATTTTGTGCAGTGAAATATAACCTGATTTACAGTAGTGTGAAGATGAGAATTAATTTCTGTTTGACACAAGCCGTTCAAAAAGTCAGGGTTCAATTTCATATTTAAAGAGTCAAATAGATCATTCCAATGACTAAAATTAGTTTATTTTTTTATTATCTTTCTATTGCACTTGATCACCTGTGGCTTCAGAGTCCATGAATGTTACCAATCTTTGCTGAAGCAACCAAAATAAACAAGGAAACTTGAACTTAACCTTGGTTATTTTATTCTCTTTCATTTTTCTCAATGAAGGAAAAGGCAAGGTTAAACAGAAAAGTGTGTATAAGGAGACCAAATTGTTACTCTTGTTTTATTAGCTTGTTTCCCCCTGAACATTGGCATGGATTTTAGGGACATGAGTGAGGAGAGAAAAACTGAAATACAAATGGAGTTAAAATTTTTCCCCATTTCTTTGTGTTTGCATTAAAAATAAATGCAATGACATTTTAAGAATAGGCCCTATAAAAAAACCCAAAGAGTAGAGATTTAGAGGTACTTGTGGAAAGAAAACAAAAGAACAGGAAGATCAATGTATTTACTTTTGGATCCATTGTCAGTCTTCCATGCATAGTCAGGTAGGGGTAAGAGCCTCACAGAAAAGTATATTTTTATCACTCTGGAAATTCATAAACACACTGCCTGGGGACACAAGAATGATAGTGCCTTATTCCAAGGAAAATCACTTAAAATTTTCATTAGGCCAAGCAGTCTTTTGGCATGGTGTAAATTATTTTGAAGGGATGGTGAAAAAAAGAAGCGTGAAGATCATAAAGAAATTATCTTCCTTAAAAAAGCAGTAAAAAATCATAGATTATGACAAATATACTTCTCTTGGAGTGCCTTAGCATCTACCAGTTAAAAGGAAAATGAACAGTAGCTTTTTCTAGGGCACTCAGGGCAGACTGAAACCCGGTCGTGTGCTAATCTAGTGCTAGCCAGCAAACTTTCTAAACTTCATTTTTCTTTGAATGACAGCTTTTTGGAAGTTATACAGGAGAGCCTTGGTGCATATACCAGGCACTTTGTAGATGAGTCAGGACACCTTAACTAAATCCATTCATTACCCTGTCCCCATTGGGACAGGCAAAAGCTGCCAATTTGATGTTGGTCACGTGGATGCTACATTAGGGAATTGGCTAAGCCTGCCAGAATTCATTCCTGAACTTTAGCAGCCACAAAAGAGTATTTCTCTGTCGTCTGCAATTGATTCAGAGCCAGGTCCCAAAAGGACAAGCTTCCTTTTGTGTGCCATCTATACCAGGGTCTAAGGACACACAGCGCTACAACTTTTTTTTTTTAGCTAGATCACAGGAAACATCTTTAAAAAGAAAAGAAATAAAATGCAAAATGTCATGAATTATACTCCTGAGCTTTCTAAGATACATTATTTATTAGCTTTATTATTACATTCTGGTCCATACTTTCAGAAAACAGTCACAGTCAGTTTATTATAATCTGAGTATTTAATGTCAATAAAGTGTTACCATTTGGAGACTAAATGAGGTCTGAAACCAAAACACAGAAGAAATGTATTTGTACAAAAAATAAAATTTCCAGTGCCTCGGCTCACTGAGCACAGTACTTATTATCATCAGTTCATATTCAGGTCAGATTCCTCCTTCCTTTGAAAAACAGGTTGAAAAACCCTTTGAAGACTTCTCCCATCTTCCCTTACCCATCCAGTTACAAATTTACTAATATTATTCATCATTACTTCGTGTTTCGTATTTGCATGTTCTGCATCTACTGCGTAATGCATCAAAGATTTCATGACATTAGATCAAAGACTCCTAATAAGGATTATGAAAAGTTATACACATTATTAGCATCATCACTCCATCCTGGCAACATTCTCGCTCATTCTGTAGAAAATGTCCCAGAAATTTAGCAAGTAGGACTCTTAGATAGCAAAACTGTTGGCCAGTCCCACCATGTTCTTGTAAAACTGGTTTGCCTATGTGCTTGTGTTTCAAATGGTTTTAAACATACCAGAGTGTTCTCACAGCTTCTATTCCCAGTTTTCAGCCTAGAAGTGACTTTTAATTTGTTGAAGCAGGCATCACCTGTCTGAACCTGAATGCATTCACTGTATCTTTTCCTTGTATTCAAGTGCAAGTATATTCTATTAGAAATGTTTTTCAAAATGCTCATTAAACATACAGGCTTATTCACATGAAAGCACACAAGTGCTATAAATGCTTAGGATAGAGCCAAGAACAGAGAAACCTGTGTGTGGAGGGCTAATCATAGTTCAAACCCAATGGTTTTAGCGGTGAAGCCTTCCTTCTCCTTCCCACCCACTCAGCAGGGGTAAGCAAAAGAACCCAGAAAGGGTGAGGCCCAGTCACTATAAATGTTCAGATGTTTAATGAATGTGCCATAGCTTTCACCTACTGACTGCAAGGCTTTCTCAAGCAGACTCCAAATTCCTGCTGAAATGAAGACTTTCTTTCCTGGACTAGGCCTGGCATTCCTGGGAAACAATGGCCCTTTTCAAGTCGTCTCTGAAATTTCACAGGTGAAGGGAACAGGGCAGTCATTTGATCCCATCCACAAGGAGCCTGTTAGCATTTTAAAAAGCGAAGACAGAGTCTATCATGGAAGCACTGGCAAAACTGGTTAGTGACAGAAAAAGGCTACCTAGACCCACAGCTCAGGAGACCCCTGTGAAGCATAAATAAGTTTGTCTTTTACCTCATGCTATAACTTCTTTCAAGCATGGGCTTACACAGCCCACAGAGCTCAGGACACGGGTCTCTAAGGTGTATCAGAACTTTGCTTTGAGAAAGTACAAATTAGAGGAAGCCATTGGCGGGTTATAGTATTGTGCGTGGAGAACACTTAGAAGTAATACATGAATTCAGACTTTTAAAATGTTTAGTGGCCTTATTTCAGAAAGACAAGCATATCACAGTAATTCCAGTTAATTGGTTATAACAACATTATCAAATTCATGAGAAAACATTCAGAAGTACATTCAGAAAACTTAGGAATGGGATGCTACGAGTGCTACCTGTGCACCGATAACACAATGTACTCAGCATAAAAAGATTGGACTTGCAGATCCCCCTTACTCTAAACATCCAAATACGGTATTCTGAAGGGACACAAGGGCTCTCAGTTCTGTGAAGAGAACTGCAGAACGACAGAAGCCTCCCAGATGATTGGAGGGATCATAGAATCACAGAATGGTTTGGGTTGGAAGGAACTTTTAAAGGTCATTTGGTCCAACCCCCCTGCCATGGGCAGGGACATCTTCCACGAGATCAGGTTGCTCAGAGCCCCGTCCAACCTGACCTTGAATGTTTCCAGGGATGGGGCACCTGCCACCTCTCTGGCCAACCTGTGCCACTGTTTCACCACCCTCATTGTAAAAAATTTCTTCTTTATATCTACCTAAATCTACCCTCTTTTAGTTTAAAACCATTGGCCCTTGTCCTGTTGCAACAGGCCCTACTAAAAAGACTGTCCCCATCTTTCCTATAGGCCCCCTTTAAGTACTGAAAGGCCGCAATAAAGTCTCCCCAAGAGCCTTCTCTTCTCCAGGCTGAACAACCTCCTACGCCTGGAGACATGTTCCATCCCTCTGACCATTTTTGTGGCCTCCTCCGGACTGCTCCAACAGGCCCATGACTCTCCCGTGCTGAGGACCCCAGAGCTGGACGCAGTGCTCCAGGTGGGGTCTCACCAGAGCGAACAGAGGGGCAGAATCACCATCCTCAGCCTGCTGGCCGCAGGAGGGTAGGAGGTAAATATTCAGAATCAGCAGTTCTTAAGATGGAATGTGTCACCAATTCATGTTATAGGAGATGATTTTCTTCCCATAGTTTAAAAAAAACAAACAAAAAACCCCAACTCACTTTCACTTAGTAATTGTTATGTTGAGAAGTATTTTGCCTCTAAAATTCAGAGAACTTATGCACTCTCTGCCTACAGCATGTGATAAGGAATATTATGCTTGTTGATCTTTTTTAGGAGAACTTGAAGGTTACTTGAATACTGAAACTCATTAGAGAGTTCAAATTTTAACTGGGTGAATTAACCAGGTCATTTGATAAGCAAAAGTACCAGCAAGGGGGCAATATACATGCTTGAGACAAGCTAAATAATGACTGACTAGTGAGTAAGAGACCAGTATTTCATACATGCCTCTGACCTAATTCATCCAGGCAGGAGAAAGGTGCCTTGGTTTTTTTCAATGTTTATTTTGAAACAGCTATTTCCTAGTATTACAAGGGGAAACTTGCTTCACTGTTTCCTTTACTTTCTGTCATTGTATCATAATGAAGACTAGTGTTTCATTGCTTTTCTCCCATAAAAAAAATCTAACTTACTGCCAGGGAACAGATTCTTGTTTAGAGTTTTTTGTGAGAATCAATGAAGAAACCCATTTTCTCAGTGTAAAGAAAAGTGAAAAACAATTAGCTTAACTAAAAGCCATTTTAACACTATGGCCAACCTGCATTTCCACCTTCAGTCCAAATTTTACTCTTCAACAAAATGAAAGTCTTCCTCTTCATTTTTCCAGTCCATGTCATTAACAGAATAATTCCCTTTTCTCCTCAGGAAAAAGTCAAGTTCATAGGTAAGCCAATCAAGGAATAGTTAAAGAGGAAATTTGAGGTGGTTCATGTCACTAAGATGAGAAGCCATTACCTTGTGTAATCTATAGGAATTACGAGCAGTTTTGTACTTAACATGTGGAGGATATTTTTCCATTTTAAGTTCATCTTGGTTTTACAGCATAACTATTTATAGCCATTTCACTGAGATGCTCAAGCCAAAGTGGACTGTAACCACCGAGAAGAATTTCTGAAGGGAAGGAAAACTTCTATACCTTCCTCTTTCCATCCTTTCATTTCCTCTTCTCTCACAGCATACGTGCATATGGCCTTTTTTGATTCTTTTAGGCAAAATCACTGGGGCAGAGATGTTTGTTGGTGCTCATTGCTATGTTAAGAATATACTTTTCAGTAAGCACGGGATGGGCATACTGACCTACCTCAGGCCTGATAGTACAGCTTAGAATATTGCTAGGCCTATGCTGCAAATTCTTAGCAGTTAGTTTTGCTGTTGTGAGGAACCAGCAACATCACCAGTGGTGCTTACGTTACCGTTGCTGAATACCTGGACAATTATTACATTTGCTCTTGTACTCCTTGAGCTCTTCCCAGCATACTTTGCCATTACTGGAAAAATATATCTAGCTTCCTGCCTAATTTCTTGGACACCAAAAAGCTGAAAATCACACCCTGGGTTTCTTTCCCCATTATTGACAGCTGCCTCCACATCATTGGGCTTAGCAGCAGCATACTCGGAAGGAGGCCCTGAGAGAGACAGTGTGGGCAGGGTGAAGCACGGGGGAAGCTGCCAAGGAATCGCTTCTTGGGTGAGCAGAGAACAAGGGAGCTCTGGAATGTGCTCACAGGACTTGTGCTGAGGTGCTTTCCAAAGCAAGTGGGTCAGACATGCACCCTCACAAAGACTGGCACAGTCTCCCGCAGGGAGAAGATTGTTTTACACAGGCACTCCACCCACACTGGCAGAGAAACAGGGCTTATTGGCATGGGGAAGGACTAGCTGGTGGTCAGCTCTCCGTGGGGCAAGTCTGACTGAAATGGCTCGAAGCACTTGCGGAGGTATGTGAGGCAAAGAATGAGAATAGTAAATTTTTTTGTTATAGAATTGAATTCAGTAACTAAGATACTGGGTAACACAAAGGTCTTTAGAATGACCTGAATACCTCTTTTGGCAGCCTTGGTCTTGCTTTACCACAACAAATCCTCGAGATCTTTCCATCGTTGTCACACCTTGGAGTTCCTTTCAGTTTTTCTGCAAGCTTCCCTTTTAGCACTTCCCTCAGAAGGAGGAGTACCTTGCTATTTGGGGTATCATTAGTCCCATTCAGTTCCTTTATTTGTACGTGTGGAAGTTGGGTTTTGGTCGTTTACTGGAACTCTGTTTCACCACGCTGCTGTTTGAGTTGGCAGCATTATATTTTTTATTAGAACAAATGTAGGTCCAGAAACTGATGAAGCAAAAATAGAAGGTTCACTGTAGTCTACTCTTTTCAGGGAAAATAAACATCATAGGATGCTTAAAAAACATCCCATGATATATCTTCCTGATTAGCAGCTAAAATCTAAATGGCTCCTTCTTACAGGCAAGACTAACCAGAAAGATTATGCTGAGATTTGCTTAAAGGAACCTATTTATCTCTCTATTTTTATTGTTTTCACAAGTTCCCACTACTTCAGAAGCATGGAATTGATTATGTACCTTGCTTCAATGCTGTGTGTTTCTGTAAGGCTCACACATTAGAGAATGAAATCCTCAGGATTTTAGAAAGCAGCTTACTGCAAGCAGGTTTCCTTTTCCTTTTCCTTTCTTTAAAGTAATGGAAAAGAGTGTGTGTGGGGGGGTTGTCCTTAAAAAAAGGAAAAATAGTTTTAAACACTTTTCAGGCTACGTTCAAGGCTTTGTAGGAGCTACAACTAGGAAGAATAAGACAAATATCATCGGCGGTATCAGTACTAACTTTGGCAGAATGTAGTGTGTATTAGTGCTCTTGGTGAGACACACAACGCCTGTCTGTTAGCAGATACTTTGGATGTTTTCCTTCACTGGGCTACCCAAAAGCAGCTATTCTCACTTTTGAGTGCCAACCACTGGAGATGGGCTAAATTTGTAGCACCCATTACCTGTGAAGAGTACCAAAATAGCCACGTGAAACCTGACCCACACAGAACCTCAGAACACCAGGGTTGCTGGCGTTTGCTGCTCAGACCTGAAATGTGCCCTCTCTTCCCCACCTCCCACCCCAGCTCTCCCCAACTCTTGGAGGAGTAAATAGGGCCATTCATACAACGGAGACAGAGGAAGAATTTTGAAAGTTATAAAAAACTCCCAGTATGTAATGATACCTCCTACAGTGCTAACCACCATACTAATGATGAAAAAGCTACACCCTGCATATGCAGACTGGCATCCTTTTTACTGTATATTACTTTTTATCCTTCCATGAGGTTTAAAGTCAGTGGTAAAACTCCCAATGGATTTAACTGCCATTAGATTTCTCCAATCATGTTTTAGAGCTTAAACATACATAGGCATTTTTCAAACATAGCACTATATATTCCATCAGTACACTGCATTTTAATTGTCCCTCTCCCTTTCTCTTTGTGAATTATTTAACGTGTAACTCTCAGAGCTCTTTGGATCATGGGATAGTGTCTGCCTGCATGCGTATGTAGGCAGAGCTAGGCTTAATTGAACAACATTAAAAATTTTAATAACACTGTCCTGCAGAAGTAGCTAGTCTAAGATTATATCAACCAAAGCCCACTATTCAACTCACATGTGGGTTTGTTGGGGCTGGGATAACATTTGGGCCGTAAGTGAACAGAGAAGGGTCCTGCTCACTAGACCTGCTCTCTTCCTACTGAGATGCTTTAAAGCTTAAAATACCTTTCTATTTTCCCCTTACTTTTCTTCTCCCCGTTCTTTCCTTCCTTTCCTCACTGGAAGCCATGCAAGGAATCAACGCTGATGATAGGGCAGGGAGCACAGTAATTATGGTCCTGTTAACGTTTCCCAAATTTGCTGGGTATCTTCAGCTCTTACAAAACTGGATTCTAGATGATCTGTAGAAGAAAACACAGGATTGGAGGTTTTCTTTCAGAGTCGCTGGCAAGAATAATTGCTATGGTTCAGAAAATATTTTTTGGGGCAAGTAATATTAGCACCCTCGTCAGCAGATGCTATAATTGTAACCCCACATGGTAGTGCGTGGGAGAGGTAAGAAATAGTATGGTGTCTCCTTGAGTGAGTGCTAAAGGAATCAAGCAAAGTGCTCATGAAGCATGGAAGGGAGAAGGGAAAGGTAATGCTTCCTTCCTGTCACACCTCAGCACAGAGCCAGGACAGATGTTATCTAGCACACATAGGTTTGCTTTTAATGACAGCTTTTCATCAGGAGTGAGTATTTCTGCTTTGTTGACTAATTCCCATTCAGATTTGCACCGGTGCCTAACAAGTGGTTTCCTATCTTGTAGGTCAGGGTTATATATAAAGCCTTGCAAAAACAACCCCCTCAGAAAACAATAAAATGGAAAGAAAATAAGGAAAAGAAAGCATTTGCTAATTCTGAGCTGTTTGTAACCCAAGGAAATCTGTTAGAGGAGGTACATTGCAATTACACCCTGCCCAGACAATAGGCCTAGGAAGAACTAGCAGGATGCAGCTGATTCATAGAGGAATCTTCATCAGTTCCAAGCAAACAACATTAGACTAAAATCCTCTTATCCCTCCTGCAGGAATGAAATACATAAACAATCTCTGAATCAATTTAAGATGTAAAACAGTCTCACTTTATTGGAAAAGCCCAAGGACGTTTTGACTGAACTTCATTCTTTGTCAACAGCAGCCTCATAATTAGTTAAGTATTGGAGCCTCTCTGTTTTCAAAATAGCTAGTATAAAATTTAGTTATAATGAAACTACAAAGAAAGTTGTGTTACTGTCCAAGAAAATAACAATTTAGAATTCTTATTATACCATCAGTCATGTTTTTACTAGGAATATACTGGTAAAGGCTTAACAAATGACAGTCAAATACTGCATTTCTTGCTAGCTTCGTAGAACAAGTAGTACATTTTCCAAAGAATGACAAAGGTACATTATTGTACAGTATTAATGGGATCTCACATTATGAGCAGTCCAGCACTGAATTAGAGATCTGTAATTTCCATCATACTTGTCGTGGTTTAACCCCAGCCAGCAACTAAGCCTCCACCGAGCCGCTTGCTCACTCCGCCCCAGTGGGATGGGGGAGAGAATCAGAAGAGTAGAAGTGAGAAAACTTGTGGGTTGAGATAAGAACAGTTTAATAACTGAAAAAAAATAAAGTAAAATAGTAATAATAAGAATAAGAATATACAAAACAAGTGATGAAACTGCTCACCACCCGCTGACCGATGCCCAGCCAGTCCCCGAGCAGCGATCGCTGCCCCCCGGCCAACTCCCCCCAGTTTCTATACTGAGCATGACGCTGTATGGTATGGAATGTCCCTCTGGCCAGGCTGGGTCAGCTGTCCTGGCTGTGCCCCCTCCCAGCTCCTTCTGCCCCTGGCAGAGCATGGGAAGCTGGAAAGTCCTTGACTAGTGTAAGCACTGCTCAGCAACAACTAAACCATGGGTGTGTTATCAGCATTATTCTCATCCTAAATCCAAAACACAGCACTGTGCCAGCTGCTAGGCAGAAAATTAACTCTATCCCAGCTGAAACCAGGACAATACTAATAGTCAAATATGATCCTAACATCAATCATTTTGTTTGTTGAAAACAAACAAGTAATCCTATGTTAAAGCTAAAGTCTTTCAAGATTGACCGGTAAAGAATCAAGAAGCATGCAAACGTATTTTAACTGCTATAGAAGGCATCTCCTTCATTTATGCTTTGTAAAATAGAAGTAATTCCACAGAAATTAGCAGAGTTATACCTAATTCAAATTTGTGTAAAGTCATTATGCAGGTCATATGTTATGGAGTTTATAATCTGTTTCTTTAAATGAATTTGTAATGTGGGTTAAATGGAGTCCATGTAGCATCCCAGATTAATAATTTTGGACTGTGAAGACTCATTTAAAAGGAGTGACAAATATTCACAAAACAAAGTTTTCATCCAATGTTCTCATTTAAATTTATAGTTAAATAATAACTCTGTACTGCAATAAGGTTTTATGATGCTTTAGTAAGATAATAGGGGTGGCAATCATTTTTGATCTTCTGACAATGAAGCAAAATGTGATCAGAATGTTCAAATAAGGATTTTTCTATGTAGCATATTTGTTCCCTGAGTTTTCTATAATTATCATTGTTTTCATGGAATGTCAGCTATGTTTTATATGACACAGGATGTGAAATTTAGGACATCAGCTATGAATGAGCATTTAACACTGCTCTTGACTAGTTATTATTCTGTTAATACTATATTGGAAAGTTGCTGTCATTATCTAGTCAGGAATGACACCTTTTAAAGGAAACGTTGTGTTGAGGGGTGGAAACGTGGTGGGACTCTGTAATGTATCTTCTGACATTCTACAGATCAAGAATGCAAAATAAGGCTTGGAGTTTCTTCTGACTCACATCAGTCCCGTTTTGATTACATTGTCTCTCAACATGCGTCATCTGTATTAATGAAGCATGGTAACTGGTTTCCAATGATGTACGTACGAAGCAAGTTTTTAGAAAGATACTAATCCAAAATTTGGTATGTCATTGGGGCCCTTCTTTTGACTCAAGTCAAGGTCACAGGTCTATACAGGAAGGATTACATGCACTACCAGATAATTCCAACTATGAGAGTGGCAAAGAACCGAATATCCTAGTGCACAGCAAGTAAAAGCTGAAGTGATGCATACCTTTTAACAAAAAGGAAATATAGAGGCTTCAACATAACACATCTGAAAGAAAACACATCATCATTCTAACCTGGTGACCACATTTATGTCCAGTGTCACTGGTAAAAAACTGTAATTATTCTATTGAAAACCTGCTGTCAGTAGAATTGGAACTAAACAGCTAGTGTGGAATTGAACTGGCAGCTGGAGTAATGCCCCTTTATTGCTGTTTTCCTGTGTTATTCTTATAACTACCCTATGTTATTCTCTGGAAGAGGTATTTTAAGCATCCATCTCACTTTTGTACCTCAGAAAACATGGTATTTTAATCTTAAAGTAATGGGACTTTTCAGATGATGTTTTGGCATCACCTTTAAGAACCATTGAAAACTGCAGAAGAACATATGCCAAAAAGCTTTGATCTCATTCACTTTGAAAATTCACAAAGGCAATAATTTCCAACTTAAAAAAAAGGAAAAAAAAAAGAGTGGGCAAAGGGAAGCAACTGGAAGTCTGTTTGACCTCTGAAACAAGTGGGATTGTTGGCTCAAATCCCTTGAAGTATGAAATTAAGCAACGAGTGCCAGGCAATAGGTTTTAATTGAGTGAGTACTACAGGAATTTGGGTAAGCCTGTTATTCATTCTCTTTCTCTCCTCTTGTTCATAGGTGTGTAGCAGCCTCCCATCCCAGGAGGGGAAGCTAGAATCTACTTTTTTAGAATTGTAGCATGATTCCCCCAGCCTACCTGGGTCTTGCAAAGCCCCTTCAGGAACCTTTTTCAAAGGTCCACTGAAATGGGAAATTAAATAAGCTTCTCTAGACTCACTCTTCTCCAAACTTGTAGGGGAAAATAGAGCAAATGCCCTGGGAAGTATTACTTTAAGATGTATCCTGCTCATTATGGAATTCCCTTCAGGGAGCACTCTGTGAGCAGCCCGCGTTGAAGAAGAATCTAGACTCCTTTTCCTCTCTCAAGTTCACAGCTGGGCTTTTAGAGGATTCTGTGATAACCCTGCAGCAAAGCTACACCGAGTTCTGGTACCCGGGAGACAGAAGTGTTGATTGACATAGGTGGGATCAGAACACTCCCTTAAAATACATTTTAAAATGTCATAGGCTCCCTTCACCTTTGTCCCCTCCTCCACTTAATTCAGTTTATGAAAGTCATAGGCCTAATTAAAGAAACCACAGATTCTGCTATGCAGTGTAATAAATGGCTTAATTGAGCAAAAGCCTTACTTTTATTCTCACAGTGCCGTGAATGCATTGCTGATGATCTACTTGTCTCTGCACAAAGTGGGGAGATGGAAATGCAACTTCACTAACAGAGGTGGTAAATCTGTAACTCAGCCTTGTACATTCACCAATTTTTACTGTTAGGATTAAAAAGTGAAATTAGTACACTTCTTTAACTAAACTTTCAAGAGAAAAAGCTACAAGAGTTCAGAGAATGTCGTGGTAAAAAGGAATGTCTAAAAGGAAAGCAATTCATCAGAAGTAGTTGTACAGTAGAAGACACTGCACGGACCTTTTCCCTCTGTGCTCTGGGTCTGAATGGGCCCATTATGGGAATGGCATGGATGCCTGATCCAAAGCTCACTTTGATGTGGCCAGTCAAAAGATTCCAGTTAATTTCAAGGGGCATTTTTGGAGAAGCCTCAATAATGCTTAAAAATCTCTAATGTCTGATGAGTTGTTTTCAGTCTGCTTCCTAGCTGAAAGACAGGCACATTGCGTAAACCTTGATCTGCATGCTCGTTAAGTTACTTCTATTATAATTGCCATGCCTTGTCAATCTTTGTTAATTTAAAGACTGAGCAAACCTCTTTCTCTCAATTTGTAAGTAATATTTCCAGATAAATATTGAAACAAACACCATATAGATGAGGCCTGCCTTTCTGTCCAAAGAATACGTGGGGGCATACTGTGGGTGTCACTCTTTGTTCATCTGCGAACTCTCCAAATTATTTTTCTAAATAAATTTTTCATTATTTGAATGGAGAGGTAAAAATACAGCGACACGAAAAGGCTTCAACAAAAGTTCATTTGTACAGCTTACTAGCCCACTATACCTTTGTAAAGGCTGTATGTTTGTAAACCATAAATGCTGGAAGAGAATATGTATTACTGGGTCTCCGAACAAGATTCAGAATGAAAAAAAGTTAACATAATGTCCTTGTACTCTGTCTTCAGCTGTATCTGTTTTGATTTTCCTCTTTATAAGATAACACACGTTTGTCAGCGCACATGCACACACATGCATAAACACACACGACGTGAGTGGATACTAAATAAACAGCCCTATAGAGAGGGACAATATTTCACTGACTGTAGAATGAAGCCCAATTTTATTGGCAGAATTCAATGATGCTAGACAATAAAACATTTGTAAGTTTTGCTGCAGACAGTCTGGCTGGCAGTTTCAGCAGCTCTAATTTATTGTGAATAAATAATTTCCCGGAATCTCTGAGGAGTCATTTTAATGCTCCGAAAAAAATAAAAATCTGGCACGCCATTAAATTTGTTTTCTGTTGTTTTGAACCAAAAATACTTAAAATGATAGAATTAAAAAACCCACCCTGATTTCAAAGATATTACTTTGTAAATGTCAAATCTCCCAGTTTCACACTGGTTTTACACATGAATAATTTGTGTTTACTTCATCTTTATATTTAAAGGCATGCCAAATACCATCTGTTTGCAGTTTCTTTTCTGTGTGTTATTTCTCAGTTCCAGGCAGAGAAACTGTCCAGGTTAAAGAACTCCCATATTTCTGCAGAGTATATTTAGACTCTGTTTGTGTTTCTATCCTACCGTAAATTGATTATTACTTGTAGCACGACGGTGATCAGACCATTTTCAAAGGCAGTGCATTCTTGAAGCAGAAACAGAAATTCAAAAAGGCAGTGTAAAAACCAACTTCAGAATATGTTAGAAGCCAACTGTAAAAATATAGACGGAGTCAATTAGTTGATTCAGTTTTGCTGCCATCAGCAAAAAAAAAGAAGCTTTAGTTTCCACAGTTGCTGAGTACATTTTTTCCATGAGGCACCTCACAGTTCCTGCCAATGGACTAATATATAAGTACCTATTGCACTTTTATTCAATTCTTATTACCTTGACCTATCCAAAAGATTCCGAATAAGAAACCGAACCAATAAAAGGGATAAACTTTTATCACCAATAGCATCACTTAGATATCTAACATCATTCCAAGAGACTGTACCACTTTTAGTTTTGCTGATACTCAGCATAAATAATCTCCATACAATCCACAGAAATTAATAAAGCTAAAATCTGTACTGGTAACAGGGAATTATAATGGAAAACCCTGGGTAATTTTAATTGTAGTTCTCATTACCTGTATTGTCCAAAATGTTTTCTACAGACTAGTACCACTGTGAGGAAACAACCTGTAAAACTGCAAAGTCAATTTGAGAAGCAGAAAAAGGCTACACATATATTTTGTATGACTGGATAGCATCAAAAAGCTAAATGCGTATTTGAACACTAGTTCAAAGAAACAGAGGACCCTCTTTT
>VYZW01045127.1:38625-53721 GCA_013401315.1 Balaeniceps rex
TCACAGCTGGCCTGTGACGGGATCAGAAGGTTCTCCTTTGGTTTAGATGACGAAGATCTTGGGAGAGCTTAAGTGGAAAGTTTGCTTTACAATTTTGCAGTTACACATAGGAAATCTCTGCCAGGCTGTATGTTAGACCACGGACATGGAGTCTGTGCAGCCAAGGAATCACTTCACCTCATCCCACCGCTTACCGCGTACAGTTTCCCACCCTGGCTGATTAATAGTGTGCTGGCCCTACAAGGCAGCCTTGTTCTTCTCCAGACTTGTTACACTTCGGTGGTTGTAAGTTTCTTTCAAAAGTGTCAGAATTAAAGACATGTTACAAATGCCCCATTTCGTTTTGTTTCAGGAGCCCATCCTGGTGCTATATTACCCAAGATGTACATCGAAGTTAAAAGACAAGCTGCTTTAGCCAGGACTCTTTTGCCCTTTCTGCCCTTCTCCATCAACATCCCCGATTTCTCCTTTCAGCACTGATAACTTGTAAACTAAATATATCAGAAAGTACAAGATTAGTCCAGACAACTCCTTTGGCTGTTCAGCGTCTGTTATTTCACCCTCTCTCTTTCACCTAGTTCACCGTTCAGTTTTATACTCCACTGGAAAAAAAATAAAACCTTCTGACTGTTGTCTCTGTTACTGCTCTTGTTTCTTTGTGCTGTTTTTAACAGTTGTGCATGGACATTCCTTCTACTGTCTTGCTGTTCAGGACTTGAAAGGAAAAAGGAACAAGAAATAAAAACCACTGAATGTAGAGAGAACACTGAAATTTTATGCAACATGTAGCATTAAAACTATTTATTACATTGTAGGACAAGCTGTGAAAATTTGTTACCAAAAGAATTAATAAATAAAACAATTAATAAAGCTGAAGTACAGGAAGTACTTTAATATTAAGGGAGCCTCTCATAATTTCAGCATTTACATTGTTGTCTTCTAATTATGCTTTTTAAAAAAATGCATATAATAAGCTTTTCTAATTGTGCTTACAGTAAAATTTATAAGTTACTTGGGAACAAAACATTATTTGTTTTGCTTTTAAATTAAGATGAGCAACATCCTGGGGAAATACAATATTGATTAACATTGGGGTTCTTTTTCATAAATGAAATCTGAGCTTATAAAGATCGTGATTTGAAATATATCATAAAGAATGTTATCCCACTATGGTCTGCAGCTCTGATGCTGCTGTCTTGATTAAGATAATTTGCAGCTTCTGTAAATTATCAGCTTCTCCAGTCAGTTTGGAGATGCTGAGAAATAGGTGAGTGCAAAAAGTGACGTTTCTTTCTGTAGAAAAGCAGACTTGAATATAAAGCAATAAATAACGCAAAGTGCATATATAGTGTACAGAGTCGATGATGATCCAAAAGACACTGCTGTTGCAGCCAGAGTTTTCTGAAAAATTGCAATTAACTTCCTCTGATCATATAATGATCTAAGAGAAAATTTGAAAAGAAAACGTGAATTCTTCATTGACAGCCCAGTTCAAATATATGAATATAGCACATGGGACAGCAATTAGTGAACAGAGTCACTATTATCCTCTGCAATCATTTCCAAACAAATGAAGAAAGAAGGCTGCAGAGCCATATGGTACATATATTATAAAGTAACCTGTTCCATTCTTTAGACTTACTATTACTGCTTTTGACACAGCTACAGGAAATAAAAAGCTACTGGAATGCAGACCGGGAAAATGTATTCCCAGAAGGCTTTGCAAAACTAGAGGCTGGAATCCTTGAGTGGAAACAGACTTTGCAAAGTAGTCTCCCGTTCTCTGCAGCTTAGAGGATCTGCTCAAATGTAAAATACATTCTACAAATGTGGCCATAGTTAGGAGCTGTGCTCTTAAGATACTTATGGAAAGAAAGGAAAAGAAAGGAAAAAAGAAAAAGACTTTAAAAAAGGGGAAGTCTCCTCATGGAGGACTGGAATGTAGACTAGCAAAGAACTGTTTTCAAGAGAGGAAGCACAAAGTCAAACAACTCACACTCAGTATACAAGATTTGATTATTTTCCTTCTCTATCATTCTTAATGCTCTGGTAACCTGAATCAAGTACGTTCTCATTGGTAAAACTGATTTTTTTTGTCATCACTGCTTTATAATTTTTGTTGTTCAGCCTAAGCTCTGGACAATATTATCACTTTGAGTCTTTGGTAAATTTGCCTACTAGCTAACTAGAGTGGTATCTTCCCTCTCTTTTCTGAGACTCGGTGCCATAAAGATAGGATTTGTATGATGTTTCTAACAGCTATGGCAAAAATGCTAATACTAACACTAAGAAGATTCTGGAAATTAACCTTTCAGACCTTTTGTCAAACAAGTGGCACACACATAAGAGGAAATCATAAAGTGCAGTGTTTAAAGTTACTAGGGTACTTAAGCACCCAAATATATGGGGAAAGAATATCTTCACCCAAAGTTCCATATATTGATTTTTATTGCGTGCCTTTTCATATCTTTCACATATTGCACTGCCTCACCAGCTATATTTAGTTAGCTGGACATTTTAAAGTATCATTAAGTCCACGGAAAAAAGCCCCATGTCTGATAATGCCTTTGAATCACATTATTCATCTCATCTGCCTAGCTTTAGATATCTTTTTTTTTAGCAAAGCGAGTCATGGAAAATGTATTGCTGACACTTGATACCCAAACAACATTACATAGAGGCTTTTTTATTTTCTTAGAATTCCATGATGCAGGATTGCCTTTCCTGGATCGGCCTCTACACAGGAGAAATTCAAAGGACACGTAAAAGAGGTATTTTCTCAAAGATTTAGCCTAAAACCCTTTTATAATGACATAACATTGTGCATTTCAAAGCTATGTTTGTTGGTTTGAAGAGGCAGAACTTGGAAGAGGCTGTTAAAGGAATTTATTTAGCCCCAGCATCATGTTACCACATATTAAAGATCTATGATCCACAAACCAGGTAAAAATTGCTTTTATAACCTTGAAGAGTATGTTGCACATATGCTGAGATGCTTATATCGATAATCCATTAAAAAAAAAATTAAATACGATTCTGCTTCAAGATACCTAGAATCTGTCTAACATCCTTGCTCCAAAATGGTAATAATTAAACTACAATGAAAGTATACATACTGTAAATGAAAGAAAGCTTATGCAAAAAAGTGGTAGTTATACTTAATCTGCCAGTGACTTCAACTTCATTGCCTACTATGGGTAAAGTCTTGGCCCCATGAAGGCACTGTGTCTAATACCAACGGATTTCATTCCGTATGTTCTGAAGAAATTAGCAAAAATCCTTATATCTCATCATAAATATAGCCTAGAAACACTTAAAAATAAAACAACAATAAAACAACAATGGCCCGTGCATGATATTACAGTATTTAGTCATTTGTCATTTAGCTATATTGATAATACTGATAACTGACAATATTGATAATATTGATAACATGGATAATACAATAAAGTTTGCCAAAAATTGCCATCTTGGCAAAATTAAGGTTCTTTATATGGTCTCACACCAAAGCATGTAGGCTTCTAAAAAGAGAGGTAATTTGCTGACTTATTTAAACACATCAGCAAATATTTATTTGAATCATTTAAAGGTATCAGTGCTCTGCTGAAGAGTCACACATGGCTGCGCTATGCTTACAAGAACCAGTCCAAAAGAGGAGCTACCCCGTAAGAGTGGCTGTAGGACATTCTATGAACAGCTGTGGTGGCTGAAGAGAGCAACGTTCAGTGGTCAGTCCCAGCTACACTTTATGACCCTCTGCTAGGGGCTTCTACTCACCAGGAGAGTGTTACCAAAGGTCTCAATTTCCCAGAAATGATCTTTTTATGTCTGGAAATTCTTAGTACAAGCTATGGCCCTGCTGCTAATTACCCTTTGCTTCAGAAATAAAAGGCCATGAAGTTGGTCTGACACAGGGAAAAATAGAGAGATGTTAAAATTTGCTCTATGTATTTTCTATCTTGTCGAGCTGGCTCAACAAGCTAAATGAAACCGGTTTGTTGTGATTACTGCACACAAAGAGCTAACCTCTCCCCTTGAAATATAAGACTAAACAGCGAAATACTGACAAAAGTAACAGATCTCCAAGGTATTATATCAAACATGTGGTCACATCCAGGTCTGCTGACACAAAAAATCATGGAAGGGGTTGCACCCCGAGCCCAAACCAAACTGGTTAAACACACAGTTGACCGCCTTCTGGAAGGGTGGTGGTCTCGGCTAGCCGGGGGTGATGAGCAGCGACAGGGTGTAAGCTCTCCTCCGAGATCATCTGCGCCTGGAACAAGGGAGATGACCACAGACTCCCTTTCCCCTAACCAGCATCCCCAGCGTCTCTTTAGTTGTCTTACTGGAGCCCACCTGGTGCGTGTTGGTGTGAAAGGAAGGTAGGCCGGGCTTGCTGTTGCTTTGCAGTGGTGGCTTGGGAAATGAGGTCAAGATGATCACCTGCTGAATTTTAACACTGGTGTTTCTCTTTAGTCTGTCATCTCACATCCACCGCCTATGCTTCCATGATCTCCGTGGTATCATAAATACACACAGAGCTATTCAGAACATTAAAGCAAAGGTCCCAAAGATCCTACAACTGACTTCATGCAGGCCAGACAACGAATGAGAAGTTCAGTTACTAGAGGGTGAAGAGTGGCCACATTAGCTTTCCTTAGGAAGGTTGTAAAAAGAATCGAGTTTAAAAAGAAAAGAGACAACTGTATACCGGCAAAAAAGTATGTTTTCTTCCCTCTGTATTTCATTGTATTTCCAAGAGACAGGGGTGGTAAGCAACAAAGCTAAGACAGCGAGGGGTAGGCAAAGGGAGCAGTAATGAGAGATATTAAGGAACAGAAAAGGAAGTGGAAGAAAAAGAGGGTGTAGGCCAAAGCAAATTCTGTTTTGTGCAGCATCTTGAAGGTAAAAACAAGGAGAATGATGTGAGGAGTAGGTGGGAAGTCAATAAATGGGTTCAAGATGCTGAAAGGAAAAGTATTTAGAATAGATTATGGTGATGATTTTGGCAGCGACACCTTAGACTGGAATGGGAAAGAACCTAGCCAGGGGAAGGCAAGAGTTGTCAAGGAGATGATGAGGATGAAGCAACAGCACAGGAAAACTAAAGAGAGTAATAAGACTTAAGTCTCCAGAAACCCATCACACTGGCCAGATTTGAATATACTTTACTGGGATGTATCCTTTGGCTTCTGAGGCTCCTGTGGATCTATGTCAGGGCAAGAGACATTATTCTTTAGTAATACCCAGATTTATGCTTTTATAAAAGAAAAAAATCTCCTTTTGGTTGTGCCTCAACACTGTGAAAATGGAAACAAAGACCTGGAAAAGTGTACATTTTTTCAGTTAGTGGCTAAATTCCCACTAGGACAGATACATATAGGTTTGCTATTTGTTCAAAGGAATGAAATGTCACCATATTTACAACAAAATATCAGTTTGCAAAAAAGATGGTGAAGTTTCACTCGGTTGAAATTGAGGAATGCTGGTGACAACATTACCTTTTTTGCAACTGCACCAAAATTAGTAAGTTAGAACAACTGTTGCTGTTGCCCATATTTCTTCCCTTATTTCAGTCACTGTGGCTCCAGAGATGCCAAATCAGCCCTTCTGGCTAAAAATTCAAACCCTGCAAGAAGCAAAACCTATAAAAACCTTACAGCTACTAACGAATGTCTTGGGTCTAGTCCTACAAACACGCATGTAGGTAATTTTACTTGCATAGTGAATCCCATTTACTTTTTTGGGATTATTTCTGTTACTAAAATTCCTCATGTATGTAGGAGTTTAGAAGCCTGGACCTGTTCTTCACTTTTTCTGCCATGTGCTGGCAGTGTTTTAGTAAGGGAGACACTTAAAAAGGATCCCAGACAGGAGTGTAAAGAAGTCCAAAGGGAGCAATTAAGAAATGGCCCAAGCACTGTAACAATTAGGATAGCAAAGTTTGTTCTATAACTAAAGCTGGTGACTTCTCGAGGAGCTATATAAACGCACCGAGAGCCCTTTTAAAATTTTGCTCAGTCCTTTCCCTCCTTTTCACAAATGAATAGAGCTATTCATTTCAATGGAACTTTTGTCTGTGTGGGTCTGGAAAGCTGTCTGAGCAACTCGCACAGCTCCAGGTAGCAAATGTTTGTAGAATCCCAAATGTTAGACAGCCTGTAATACTAATCTGGATGGCCTCGGTGCAAAATAAAGTGGCTCAGTAGAGATCACCCGCTACAAAGACTGAAACAAACTAAATGATTGGCCATACCAAATAACTGGATACTTTTAATAGATTATGAAAAAGAATCGAAGAAGAATTGATCTTCCTTTGCCTAGGCCAAAGTACAGCAGTATTGGCAGAGATGGAAAAAGGCACGTGACTTCTAAGTGTTGATGTCAAGAAAGAAAATGAATGTAAGGAAGTCCATCATTAAAGATTCAACGTGGTCTTCACTAAAACAACAAAAATGATAAAACTAAGTTCCTACGTGCTCTCAGATGCACACTCAAATTGAAAGATCTAACTCTTTTGCCACCATACGCACTTGATTTCCACAGCCCCAGTATCAGTTATAAGCAGGATTTGATGAAATACTCTTTGCCATCTGAAAAGACACGCCAAGGATTAACATGACTAACTCATGCAGAGGAACACAGGACACCTGTAAATTTATGACATGTATTTGTCTAATGGCTTCCTCCCCACAAGCTCTGCCTGTCTCCCATCTAGTTGAGATTTCAGCATGCTTTCAGAGCCATGAGTAACTCCCTCTCATCTATCCGTCATTGCCTCTATTCATTTTGTCCCTTTCTGGTCCCAGCTCTTTTGGCAGCCTCTACACAATGTTTGCCACTTCAGCTCAGGCTAGCCAGGGGAGTTTGTTTTTCTTTTCTGTGCAGCTCCCAATTCTTAGGAGTTATCCATGAAGATCGTTCCTCCCTGACATACCCTTCAGCAAAGCTGATAATTAGTGAGGAAGTAGAGAGACAACCAAGGAATAATTTTTAAATTGGAAAAATAAAAAAGTCCATAACAAATCTTAGCAAGGTCAATGCCTGCTTAATCATTCCACTTACACGTTGAATTAACCTTTTTCTCTTTCTGTTATCCCACTGTTTCCCTTCTGCCTGTGTAGATCCTAATACATTGCTGACCTTACCAGAGAAAATTAAGAGCACATTTTGGAATTGCTACAGTTCTTGAGCTCTTCCTTTGCATAGGAATAATTCCCCTGATACTTGATTGCCCCCTAAGGAGGTGCATTTAAGACCCACGGAGCACACAATTCGGTATCTGCGTGGAAATATCAACAATAAATAAAAGATTTGTTTTCTTACTAGACCCTGGTTACACGGGTACTGTATGCAACCATCTCTTTCCAATGTAGAAAGGTACCTGTTTGCAGTGAGAAATGATGCATTTCATTTACAGCTGGATTTTAATGGAGCAGGTTTAAGTAGCTTCCAGCTGTCTTCGTAAGGACTTGTCAGAACTTTCCTCTGAAAGGAAGCTAGAGATATTCAGGAAATAGCAATAGCTTTAATAAATCATAAACTGAAACCTGTGAAAGCTGAAACTGCTCAGTAGCATGAGGTTGAAGGAGGGCAGGGAGAGAGAGAAGCAAGGGACAGAGCATGATTTGGGTTGAAAGAAACATTTTGAAATATAACACCTCCTGTTGTGCAAAACGACTCAGAAAGGCAACAATTATTTCCAAAATTGTGCTGGGGCACAAAGCTGGTGGCACAAAACATCCATCCTTAGCACAGGTGAGCAGGTCATGTTTTGCCTGACACATCTCCCAGTGAATGCCCCTTTGGGTGTGTACATACACAGCTGTACGTATTGGAGAAGATGTAGAGAGCTACAGAAATTGTACTGTAAAAAAAAAAAAAAAGGTCAGATCAGTCTTTTTATAAAAAAATTAACTTCTATCTTTTAGGGATGCATTTTGCCTGAAGTTCTTACTTTCAAATTTCCTCACTCTCTTGCTGGCTCACGGACATCTTACCAAACAGGAAATATCTGCAGTCGCCAGTGAGAGGCCAGAGCCAGCTCAGAGGGTACGCATGAAGAAGTGCGAGTGCTACGGGCTGTTCTGGACTCTGTTGCAGTCCCATCTCCACGTTACTGAGGGAAAAGTGATTTGTTGCTGGGGTACTCCAGAACATCCGATAAAATATCATTTTATATCAACAACTTGCTTTTAAGATTCTCTACTGGTATGGTCAGCATGTGAATTAAGTTCCTAAGATACAGCTCTAAAAAGCCTTGATGAAAATGGACTTTTATAAACCTAGTAAGGAAAGAAAATTCTTTTTCTGTTTGTTATAATGACAGTCAGGAGGTCAGATTCAGTTATCCCCACATAACCCCACTGAACTTGCTCAATGGGGTCGCAGTGCTGCAAGCCAGGGCTAGCTTAGCCCAATGTGTAAATTTCAGGAAGAACAAACCTTCGTTACAGAGCTCAAAGGAATCCTTGTGCTCTCGGAAGGGAAGGTATAAAGGGGTGCTTGTTACTACTAGTCAACACAGTCCACTTTCTGGAAAAAGAAGGGGTAAGAACCTGTGGCGCTCATACCCAGCAAGGCGAAATTTCTCCAAGAGAAAAAATAGCCAGCTAGAATTTTAAAAAACACTACGTGCTCTGTGCATCTTTATAATTGTCTGACACATTCCTATGGGATAGACTTTCTGCAGGAAAAATCAACAGCTCAGTAACTGACACTATCCTGTAGTGCTTTTAACTCTTCATCATATTTTTCCTCTTTAATGCAAAATTTATTCTTTTCAGAACTCAACACGCAGGGTATTTTTTTCACCAGACCTTATGTCGTGCTAGTATTATCTCATTATCTGTGTGAGTCCTGTTTATTCCAAATCCTAGAAATTGCTTTAAACTGTCTCCTGGTATCACTCCAGAGGAAGAAAGAAGCAGCGTGCTTGTGTGAGGAAGAGAGGAAAAGAGGCTTTGGGAGAATATCAGATTTGTTTAAAGAGTATTAAAGTCATCTTACATCCGTAGGTCTGACATAAACCCAGGAGCGGATGGTACCCTAATTTAATTGGTATTTAGCCACCCTCACAAAGAAAGCCCATGCTCTCACCATGTCGGTCATTTGGTCTTGCTTACTGCCTGGAAAATGTGTGGGTGAGATCCCTGCGCAGGTGAAACAGCAGAGCCCCTGGGCACCCCGTGCCGACCGCGCAGGATGCTGGACCACAGATTGGGATCCGTGGGGATTGTCGCAGCTGCTGCCCTTGCTGCCCCTAGCCTGAGAGGGCTCGCTGTCAGGAGATCTGCAGCCTCATTGCCGCCTCCTGCCCGTCAGCACCGAGTTGATGCGCTTCGCAGGTTTGTGACACGCAGAACGTAGGTGGATTTGTACGCCTGCACGGAGGCTCTTTTTTTTCCCCATTTTGTCCCAGTGTAGACGCAGCGTGACATTTGCATTGCTTCTTGGGCTCTGCATGCCTGCAGAGGGGGCCAGAGAATTTAGCAGTCTCTGACTACCTAATCCCAGTGAACGTCTCGTTTTAGAAAACCTGTGAAGTATACGATACTTTGAACAGAGACGATGGGAAGCACAAAGTGACTCAATGTTTTGCTAAAGTATTGCCCTCCAAGGCAATCTGCTCTTCACAGTTTTTACTTTAGCAATTCACTAGCCATTTTCAGTGCTCCTGGCTCTGAAAAAACCACTAATTTCTTTTTATCAGTGGTTTATATTTTTCACTTCAGCTTTTATGGAATGTGTACCAATAAAGTCTTAATGATCTTTGCATTTTTAAAGAATTTTGTAAGACGTTAAATGCAATATGACTTTTCCAAAACAGTATGGAAAAAGAAAAGAGAAATCGTGATCCATCTGTAAATTCTCCATGTACCACAGTCATTTATTACTTCATACTAAAATTTGAAATATGAGAACAAAGCAGAGGCAAAGCCAAATAAAAAAGCCACACCAGAAAGGAACATCTGCAAAATTCTATGAAAAAAATGCACAAATGTTATGAATTAAACCTTTTCTGGCTTTTCTTACAGCTGCACAACCTCACACTTAGCAAGACAGGAAGGACTATCAAAATATTTCCTATTCAATCTTAAGAAGCAGAAGCCCGCACCATTTATTGGAAACATTAAATAAATGTCTGTGTGCTGGCATACTCGAGAAAATGTAACAGCTGATAAAGAATAAAAATGGGGATCATAAAATGCAATATAAAGTGCAAGTAATTTAAACTTTCATCTTTAACACAGTCTTTACTAGGGCTACAGTTGATTTTGCTAACAAGTGGTAAGGACCAGTGGAGAAGATGGTGCATCTCACACTGAGAGGGCACACAGAAACTTTTGCAAAAAAACATTTTTTATTGGAAAACACCAGCTTGTGGAAAATGAAAGTGCTCATAAGAACAGGCATGTTTCTGTGACTTTTAATTTCAGTAAGGAATCCTATAGCATTCGAAAAATAATGACATGTGCCTTTTTAAACACTTCTTTTGACATACCAAGTCATTATTTCAGGGGGAAAAAAAACCAAACCAAAACAAAAAAACACCCAAAAAAACCCCCAACAAACACCAAAGAAACAACGAGGTTGAAATGGTGGTAAAAATTCAGAAGTTGTTTACATTCATCTGTAAACTCTTTCAGTCTGTTGGTTTATGGACTTTTTCCAAAGTTAAAGTTTGTCTTAATGTTTAGGAAAGAAAACCTCAAAAATCTGGAGAAATATCCCAGATAAACTGCTTCACAATCAGTAACTGGCTGCTTACACTGAAATATGGTCTGCACCACTGAACTCAGGGTGAGAAGGGCTGGGATGCAAAATAAGACAAAAATTTCTAGCCACGGATGCTACAGGGCAAAGCACATTTCAGGAAGATTTTTGGTGGTAAAATTCTAAATTGCATACTTGCTGATTTGTGGATTAGTGTAAGAAAATTAATACAGACATTTATCAGGCACATAACATCCCTCAATGCACTTTCTAACATTAGCATAATAATTATTTTATGTTGACAAATATCACGTGAAATTCTTCTTGTCCAATACATTACCTACTTCTATACTGCAGGATTTTGCAGGCAGGTATTGGGTATTGTGTAAATGCACGTGGCCACACTCTGCATCCAGAAGAAAGGAGTTTGAAAAGGAACACGATGTCACTGGAACATGCTGTGGAACCGCTCTCTCTGCAGTGGAGGAGGAGGAGGAGTTGCTCATGCGAAGTCTTCTACCAAAGGACCCCTCAGACACCGCAGACATCATGGCGTTTCCCCCGGGAAATGCCTTGTGAAACTGCGCTTTGTGATTTCCTTCATTATCTGTTGCTTTAGGGACCCTTAAGCAAGAAAATATCTTGTTTCCAATAACTGGGTGGAAACTGGAAAGATATCTACAATCTTTCTAGATAGATGCACGATCTCCAAGGAAAGCTATAATGGAAAATAAATGCTGATGCTAGGGAGACGTTTACCAGTAGACAAAACCATTTCCTTATGCTTACGCATAATCTCACTTGTAGTTTTGCAGCCGAAACCAGAATTTATTTATAAATAAAATACATCACTTTTCCCAAAAGCTAAAGCTATTCTGAAAGATATTGGCGTTTCTAGAAGTGACTCTGAAATGACAAGCAGCAAGAAGAAAAAGTCCCTGCCATCAGATAAACTTTATACAATGTGAACATTATGTGTCTGTCTTAAAAATTTTACACCTTTCCCACTGCTATTAAATATAGCAAGTGATGTGTTTGTATATAGATTTATACTTTTAACAAAAATAGATTTGTTTGTAAGCCAAAGGCTGGATATTACATTTCCAAAGACTATGCTGTTACCAACACTGGAAGCACATGTCCACGTCAGAGTAAGACTCTTTCTTGAAAAATGAAGCTGATGAAAGATTTATAAAAGCATGCATCAAGTGAAATCAAGGATTTGCAGAATCAAAATAATTAAATACAGAGAGAGCGCACCAAGTATTTTTCACAGCATATTAAAGTCATGCATAGAAATGACCTGCCCAAGAGGACACAAGCCAGGCTGTATCACTGTCCTTTTCATCACAGAAAGATGGGAGACAATGTTCATAAGTGGTTATTGACACTAAAAAGACCCAGCCCCCTGTTTCCTACCTCTGACTTACTCTTTCTTCAAACCTGAACTCGCTGGGTACAGCAGCACAGTGGTCCCGTGTCAGTCGGCCCACCGGAGAAATGGGAACGCTGACAGTGACAGTTATATTCAAGCCTATAAAGGACCACATGGCAAAGCTGCAGATAGCAGTGACACCTTTGTCACCAGCTGCTAGTCACATTCCAGCCTTTAATCATTCATATATAGTCAGGGTTGCAGTTTCATGATATTAAAGTATTTCTAAAATCCTGGAGGAGGATTCTATATTACAAACAGAAGAAAATGTCTATAGACTGCATAAATTGAAATGTTCACATTAATTTTCACAAATAGGGACTTCCCTTCGCTGGCTCGAGGGTTTCTGTGCTTTGTGGCCAGGGTGAAGAGAATCGCTGTCTGTATTTGCAGTTCAACTTGGCACCGAAGTAGCAAATAAACTTTGCTTGTGGCTGCTTTCCAAAGCAAACAGAGCTTTTATCTCTACTTGAAGCTTTTATTAAAACAATGAATATCACATCTAGTATTTATAAATTCCTTCTGTCCTGCACTAAAATGGACTACACAGAAGGATAATTTGGGTAATTAGCTCAAACTGAAACGCAGGACAGAGGAAAATTCGTGCATAGTGCAATGGGTTAGGGTGGAGGGGTGATCAGATCTTGTGCTCCTCCGTTCGCCCTCTCAACTCTCCAGTCTTCGGAATAAGAAACTTGACTCAGCTACAGTTCTCCTGGGAACCCTGCTCTGGCACGGCTCCTTTTCTTCCATTCACCGTGAACCTCCTTTTAAAAGTCATAATCTGCCCTGGAATCTGGTTTCGTATTTTGAGTCAGAAAAATACTAGCTCGTTCTTCTATTTATTCCACAATATGTGATATACAATTTTTCTGATGCTATCAAGTATATTTAACACCCCAATAAAGGTATTGGGATCAAATTTTTGAATATTTAACTCTTATATAAAAGCTTGGACTCTTCTGTATATAGAAAGAGCATTTACTTAAAGTTGGATCTTTGATATTCGACACTGGTAATATACTGTTCACTGTTTCCAGCCATTCATGGATGGGCTCCAGATATTTCCCTGACACATAAAAGAATTTTATTTTATTTGAATACTCTTATGGTAGCTGGAAGCATTTTGCAACAAAGGACCTCACTCAGGGTGATATATTTGGTGAACTGGCTTTCCAAATAATTCTTCATGAGCCTGTACCGTACTACTGTATGCTGATAATGTACACGTTAGAGCTGTTGCACTCAGCGCAGATGTTCCACCAACAGAAGTACCTCAAGCTGAGAAATTGCCTGCCATTAATCATACGTTATTAAAAAAGAACTCCGCTTTATCTACCAATCCACTGAAAACCAGTTTATACATCTACTGTTACTGTGAGTCGTGAAGCTGAAATAAATGTTACCATGCTACGAAACTAAAGTAAAAAGCAAACTCCCAGTTCTGTGGATAAACAGGGGAAAGATTTTTGAGAATGCCAACCATAACTTCTTGGCTTCTGTTCCTTTAACAAAACCAAACCAGGCATTTCAAGCGCAGGCAGGCATCGATTTGCTTGGGGAGGGAGATTATCTGAGCAATGCTCAATTTTGTAGCACACGTGCTCCCTTTCACACAGCAGAGGAACCGCAGCAGGTCTGTCCAGCAGCCCTGTCACACCACAGCTGTATCAGCCCCTGTCAAACCCCAGTATCCAGGAGACTGGGGAGGGAAGAGACGCACTCGGTCTGTTGGTTTGTCTCAGTGCAGGGTATTTCCTTCATTCCTTGTCCAGGTCATTTGGAAGGACAAGAAAATTTCCAAAATCTCACATTTTTCTCCAGAACGCTCTACTATTTTAATCTGTCAATATCACTTTTCTCCTATTTGTGCAAAAATTAGTATTTTTATTCCAGCTATTGCCCACAGCGGCAGAGTCAGCACAAAGTCTTTAATGAGTACAGGACTCCGATGCTTTTATTACAAAATATCATTTTTCAGCATGGTGCATTCCCATCTACATCTGTGCTACCATTTCTCTGTTGCTGGAAGTCATCTGAGAAGAACACTGCTTACAGAAGACGAGAGGTAGGCAGGAGCACAGCCACACTGATCTGGGCATTAACTGGCTATGTAGTCATGGCGAGACCCAAGAACCTACACAAAAAGCTAGTCAGACAGTTGGATGTCAGCCTGAGGCGGTGTCTGCGCTGCCATGACAGCACAGGCAGCTCAAGACTCTGGCGTTTATCTTTCAAACACAACCTAATTGCCATTTCTTCCATTAGCGATAGCACCATTTTAAGCAGCCCTTACATATCAAGCTGTTACTTATGTCAGTTGGATTATGTCTGCTCCCTGTTCATGATGAAGTGTTTCAAGCTAGAGAAAATTTTGCTCATATAAGGCTTCCTGGGGAGCATTTGCCTCAGTCTTTGTCCTGTGCGCCAGGAAGAAGGGCAGCTTGCAGAAGCATGGGTTTTGCCTCATCCACAGCCTGAGCAGATTCTCCAGGAGGAACCAAGAAGCAGAAAGTGACCCAGGGGTTACAGCAGCATCACTCGATATCCCCAGTGCCTCTCTGCAGTAACACACCTGATTGCGGACCTCCGTTCGGGACTAGATTTATAAGGATGCTCCAGCCATTTGGGTCTCAACTAAAAATAACTAAAGATTCCGAGAATGGGACAGAAATAATATAGGAGTGACACAACTTCCATTAGAAAACTTTAACATAAGAGTTTGTGAAGAAAGGTGTTCTCCTTCCACTAACATGGAGAGAATTGCACCTCCTTCATCATCCCGTGATTAATGTGATCAGAAATTACCACTGAATGCCATGCATGGATATACAGAAACAACAAAAGGCATTGGCTCAGTTCCCCTCTTTTGTGCAGAATGTACAAATTCTGTTGTCTTTTTTCCTTTTTGTTATGGTATTGCCAATCCTGAATGAAAGAGC
>VYZW01045128.1:0-80818 GCA_013401315.1 Balaeniceps rex
GTTTAATAATTGAAATAAAATATTATAATAATAATAATAGATAAATAGATAAAAAAAATAAAAAAAGGTGAAAAGGAAAAAACAAGAAGAGGAACAAAACCCAGGAAAAACAAGTGATGCAACCGATGCCCAGCCAGTCCCCGAGCAGCAATTCCTGCCCCCCGGCCAACTCCCCCCAGTTTATATACTGAGCATGATGTCATATGGTATGGAATAGCCCTTTGGTCAGTTTGGGTCAGCTGTCCTGGCTGTGCCCCCTCCCAGCTTCTTGTGCACCTGGCAGAGCATGGGAAGCTGAAAAGTCCTTGACTGGTGTAAGCACTGCTTAGCAACAACTAAAACATCAGTGTGTTATCAACACTATTCTCATGCTGAATCCAAAACACAGCACTATGCCAGCTAGTAGGAAGAAAATTAACTCTGTCCCAGCCAACACCAGGATACCAACTTAAACGATTCTATGGTTCTATGATTCTGTGATGGTGTGGTTATTTCATAAGGTAAACTGCAAAGGCTTGTACTCTGGACGTTGACTGATGTTGTTCCTAAGTACTATATTGACTGCAGTTGAAGTTTGTGGTGAAGTTTACTGTTCTGTGAAATTGTCCTTGCGCTAGCTTGACGAGGGCCCAAAATAAAGTCCTGGTTTCTCAATGGAAACCAGTTTCTGGTATCTGGATGAAGTACTGCCCTCAGTTACACGCCTGTGACCTCTCTGCAGCTCATGGGCTGGGAACAGAAAGCAATCCTTGTGTGGTGTCTTTTTTTCTGCGAAATACGCACCATGTCCTGTTCTCCTTTTGAAAACACAGTGAGTCAAGTTTTACATCACTTGCTGCCATCCAGGTTTCACTGCAGTGTTCACTGGCGATGGACAGCAGCTCTCTAGAGAGAGGTTGTCTCCTGACAACCTTCAATACACAAATATGTCTTACTAAAAGGTGTATTTGTAATAGAAAAGTTCATATTTTTTCTTTTGCTATTTCCATTCATCCTATTAAGCTGGCAAATGCAAAAGTCATCAAAAATCAAGAAATGTCCTAAATTCTGAGCTATATTTAGAAGCACTGAGGACCGAATTCTCCCTTTTTCAGCTTGAATTTTTTCAGCTCTAGTTGTGCCACAGCAGGAGACTTCAGGAGGAAATCTGGCCAACACTCATGCAAGTCCAAAGAGTACAGAGGTCTTTGGCTGCTCATATGTGCTCAACCCTTTCAGACCACCGGATGAGACTCCAAAATTTGAATACTTTGACTATGGTCTTGATGTAGTGATTGGTCTAATGTCTATGATGAGTCTGCCTTTCTTCCGAAAGCCCTTAAGTTTGGGGTTTTTTTTCCCATCTGTCTCTTCCTGTCAAAGGGAGTGGGGTTTTTGCAGGATTTTGAGGTTGCCAGTGAGGTGCCTTGTGGGAACACGAGTCTCAAGATGCAAATTTATTGCTCTTAGGCTAAGATGAAAGAAGCTACCTTAAAGTGGATACTTTAATTATGTTACCTACTCCTAGCAAAGAACATCAGGTATATTTAAGAAAGTATTTTTGAGTACTTGAAAAGCCTATTAGATTTCTGAGAAGTTTATGAATATACAGGAAATAATAATTTGCATTTTTGGGGGTATTCTTTTATCCATTTACTTAGCACACCAAAGTGTGTTAGATGCTTTACAGACATAAGATCCAGCCCAAGCTGAAGAGCTTGCATTTAAAGTTTGTAGTTGTCACATAGACAGACATGAATTGGGTCACAGATGAAAAAAATTCCTACTTTCTTTTCTAGGAAAAAAATAAAAAAGGTCTGGTAAACATTCAGTCTTCAACAACCCCTTTTCTCTCATACATGAAGTGTTAAAAGTTTCAAAGATTGCTAGTTGTTCCATTCTTTACAGCTAAGCTTGTTAAAAACTGAAATTTTGTTTAAAGGGAATTTCAGCATTTGTGGCCTTTTAAAAAAACTCTGATTCTATGAAACAAATTCCCAAAATATTAATTTTTATCAAAATTATTTTTAATTACAAAATTTGTTTCTATAAACATTTCTCTTTAAAATTATATTAGCTACAAATTGATAATAGATTACATTGAGGGCTTTTATATCATCATAGGTTTCTCAGTTATTGCAATGATCTCAGCAAGCGAGTTGACAGCAAAAGTACATAATGGATATAAGGTACAAAATGTTTTTTCAGATCTGCTTTTCTAGGCTCATATAGTGCATAAGCTTTTGTGGGCATGAATTAATGCAGATAGGAATTCACACAAACACACATGTCCATATATCTCTTCAGGCACAGCCACTGCCTGCATAATCCATCCATTCTGCTGCCTGCATGCTGCATTAGAGGCTGATTTTTCATATGGAAAAATCATTAGGAAAAAAATATATTTATTATTAATGTACACATCCATGAATTAAAGTTGCCCATGTGCTTATGCAGATGGATGACAGCTTTAAGGAGTGCATTTGTACGCACAGAACTGCTCACACACTAATAAAATCCTCAACCAAAACCAGAGAGTTAAACAGAGGTTCCCTCTGGCACATTCATACTAGTACAGAATACCCTATCTATCTTCGAGCTCCACAGTTTGGGATATGCTACGTGCACTACTTGGGATATGCTATTTCTAATGTTTACTTGTTTCGTATATTCCCTGCTGAGACATTATTGTGTTTAGGTACTGCTAATCTTCCCATAGTTGGATACAGATTCTGGCTTCCATTGACTGCTTCTCCCTTCATTCCACCGCCCACTTGCATAGACTAAAATTAATCATGGTAGACTACAGCAGAAAATCTGAGACTGCATCATATCTTCAGCAGATGTGGAGTCAGGGTACTGTACCATTTGGGAAAATAACTAGTCTTAGTCGCAAAGCAATGGTGTGGGTTTTTGAATGGCTCATTAAGCTGAATTAGTTTAAAAAAATTGTAGCAGTCTGTGTTTTGGGGAGTTGGAAATAATTTTTAGGCAGTGCTGACTTTAAAATGAATGAGTCACTTCAATACAGTTATGACTAACATTCAGAATTACTGTACTGTCCCACTTCTTCATGAGAGAGACTACGAGACCTGAGATCATTCACCACAGAGGTGCCGATCACTCTGAGTTGATTACGTGGGGCACTAGTGAAAACTAAACCGAGTGCTTTGTTAAATGCCTACGGTTAAATGGGCTGAATCAGATCCTAAATGCAGCTGCTGACTCATGAGCCTGCGTTAACCTGGGTTATGTGTCAAGATCATCCCTGGGGAGGGATTCCTCCCGGGGGTCTGACATCCCCAAGTTTGGGAAAGTTGGGAGAAAAGCCATAGTCTAAGCTTCCTGTCTAGTTGTATTTCTGCAGGGGATGAACTCATACTCGTACCCATGGGGAGGGCTGGTCATCTTCCACGTGGCCAAATTCTCAGTGCTGTGATGGGAGCCTCTCCCAGTGCGCATCCTCAGGGTGGGGTAGAGCAAGCCTTGCAGTGCAGGAGCTGAACACATACTCAGCTCAGACTTGTACTTTGTAAGGATGCTAATGATCATGTTGGGAGTAATCTAAAATGAGACAAAATAAGACTAAAAAGAAAATAATAATACAAATGTGTGCCATCCTTCCTTTAGAGGTTGACAGTTGTCTCACTGAATCACTGTTGTTTACCTGCCAGCTTGTTTATATGCCTAATTACTTTGATTTCCTTATACGTCTCTTTAATCTGTTCTCCTTTACAATAAAAAATGAAGAGTTGGGCCTGAGCCAGCCTGCAAAATGAGAGCAAATGATAACATTGTCTTGCTCATTACCAATCTCTTGCTTACGGTTCTTTATGGTGTCATTTAGTAAGACCATTAGTATGACAAATGACTTCCCATTAAATTGTTTGGGTTTTTTTTTTTTTTTCATGGGAGTCCACTTTGTGAAGCCAGGCATTTTACTGGTATGAGTTACCTGATGCAAGGAGTGTCACTGGCCTACCTTGTCACCCGCAGCTGGGTTTCACTGGGGACAGAGCATCACCCCTTCTTGCCCAGGCTGGACACTGCGGGAAAAGCATTTTGCACGGCTCCTGCCCGCAGGCTGTTTGATGTCTGGTAAGCAGACAAGGTTCATGTTGTTCAGGGCTTACATCCTCTTAGATTTAACAAATGCAATGACCGGTGGCAGCACGACACAGTTAATTGGAGCAGGACATAAGGTGAGGATATCAGTAAGTTCTTCCCTGACATAATTTTGTAGGAAAGCTGGTGGTGCCCGTGATGAAGGTGACTCTTTCTTAACAGAGGGCTTAATGGAGCCTGCACACTCAGTGCTTCTTACAGTGAGAGAGGAAATGAGGCTATTTTCTCTCCTTTCTTGCTGACCAAATTGCTAGAGATGGGCAAAGGAATGGCTTCATGTCTTTCCCTCCTTATTTGCTCACTTCAGACACTTGTCTTTGCTTCCCTGCTGGTCCCTGGCAGCACCTGCATGTTTCCATCAGAACATTCTGCAGGAGGCAGCAGTGGTTTGGCTTTTGTGGCTTGGCGTGACCAGCTCTGAGGGCATCTTGGGCTTCTGTGGTTTAAAGACTTGGTACCTCTTGGAGAGGAATTGAGAGCCTGATACATGCAGCCTACTGGTAACTGCTGCCTATGACATAGTGAATATAACATAGTGTGGACTTTTGCTTTTCTTTTGATGTCTTTGCCCTGGGCACTTGGATAGTTCTTGTTGACTTACAATGCAAGAAAATAATTTGTATTTCTAAATGTAAACTTCATGTGCTGGAAAGCCTTATGCAGAGGGCTATGTTGAAGAGTTAGTTGTAGTTAAAGAGGTCAGCTGCCTTATCTGACTAAGAAAGGAGAAGTTGGAGGAAAGCATGAAATAGTAGGGGAGAGGTTTGAAGAAAATCAATAGAGATTTTTTTTTTTTCTTGTAAGAAAGCCATTTTCTTGTTCTGAGTATAAGTAGCTTACAGACCGCATGATATAGACGTGTGGGTCACAGAGGGTACAGAGTTCAGCCCCGTGCCTTCTGACACGGAGCTTCACAGACCCACATTTAACTCTGCAGGGAGGATATTTTGGCAGTCAGAAGGATTGCTCCTTACTACTCTTCTTCTGATTAGCAGATCTGATGGCTTTTCTTTTCCACCATTCTGGGTTATTTGACATTGTCCTGGTTTCAGCTGAGTTAGAGTTACTTTTCTTCCTAGTAGCTAGCATAGTGCTGTGTTTTGGATTTAGCATGAGAAGAATGCTGATAACACACTGATGTTTTAGTTGTTGCTAAGTAATGCTTAGACTAGTCAAGGACTTTCTTTTTCAGCTTCCCATGCTCTGCCAGGTGCACAAGAAGTTGGGAGGGGGCACGGCCCAAGATAGTTGATCCAAATCGACCAAAGGGCTATTCCATACCATATGACGTCATGCTCAGTATATAAACCGAGGGGAGTTAGCCGGGGGGCAGCGATCGCTGCTCGGGGACTGGCTGGGTGTCGGTCGGCGGGTGGTGAGCGGTTGCATCACTTGTTTTCTTTTCCCTGGGTTTTGTTTGTCTCTCTCGTTCTCCTTTTCATTACAATTATTATTATTATTATTATCATTATTATTATTACTATTATTATTATTTTATTTCAATTATTAAACTGTTCTTATCTCAACCCGTGGGTTTTCTTACTCTTGCCCTTCCGATTCTCTCCCCCATCCCACCGGGGAGGGGGAGGGTGAGCGAGCGGCTGCGTGGTGCTTAGTTGCCGAGTGGGGCTAAACCACGACAGACATGTATTTCTCCAGCCCCCTTTCCCATAAGTTGGATTTGTGTAGTTCTTCCGAGTTTGAGATCTTTTTCCATTTCTTCAGTCATTCTGCTCTTATTCTCATCCAGAAGTGACTGCATTTCCATATTGCTGGGAGGAAGTTCCTTGGAAAGAACTTTGAGCTCCCAAAATAAGGGAAGAAATAGAAGAATAAAGCATTGATTCATCAAACAGCAGATAAACTGGCAGTATATAGCATATATTCTCTCTCCTAGTTAGATACTCTAAGTATTTGCAAGGTTTCTCTCAGTGCAGGATGTGTGTGAACGTTATGGTGCACTGGATTTCAGATGAAAGTCTACACAATTTTTTTTAAAATAGAATTTTGTAATGTTATATTCAGTTCATTTTTTCATTAGAATTTTTCCAACTAGTCCCGTGTCTCTTGATATTTCAGAGGCACTGAAGTGTGACTGCTGGGAAAGTCAGTCAGCTGCATTCGTCTTCTACAATGCAGTGACTGTTTTATTTGATAATATTGCCCTAAGACTTCCCAGCACCACAGAGGACACACTGTGGGAAGACAAAAGACTGCATCTTCATTACAGTACTGCATAATACATAAAATAACTCATCAATAATGGAGGGGACCCACCACAGGACACAATGCCCACTTGCAGCCAGCTGGTTCCAAAACGTGCTGGTGTAAAGAGATCCGTGCCTGACGCGAGGCGCTTCGCATACTGTGCTGCGGACTCGTTTCCCACGCTGTCAGGTGTGTTGCTTCAGATTATAAACCACTAAGATGGTATATTCTGTGCATGTTGTACTTTTACGTGTGCTAATGACATTTAAAGACTTGTGTAACCTCATGCTGTGTAGGCGTTGCAGGACTGTAAGCACGCCATTCTGCTGCAGGTCTTTTAACCAAATCGTCCTGGAAGTTGTTCCTATTTATAATGCAGGCATAGAGAACTTGTAAATAACAAACTTTTAAACTTACCAGTGTAAATATGATCCATGTGGTCAGACACCTAGTGCTAGCCAAAATAGCAAGCCACAGGCAATGGTTAATTGGGTGCATGTTAAAAATACAGAAAGCTTTTGCTTCTTTAAAAACCAAAGATTTCCCAGGGGAATAAATCTTTCCCGAGTGACATCTTCCAAAAGCATCAGAGAAAGGTTCAGAGAAATAAATTTCACAATTTTTCCAGCCTCATGCCTACTCTGCTTTCAATATAAACTTCAGTCTCTCAGAAATGCTCTGCAGATAGGGCAGTTTCTGATCTAACTTGCTGTGCTTTGTAAGTCAATGAAGAGGGAGGGGAAGTTCAAGTAAGATGATGAGCTTTTTCCTTTCGTCTGCTGCATTGCTTTATCGCTGGACCTGTTCCAGAAAAATCCACCTGACTTATAAATAATCTTTTAGTATATTGCTTACTATAGGAATAAATTCCTTCCCTTGCGAACTGGGCAGAGATGAGCTGTTACACAGCAAACAAGGTGTGAATTTTCTTGAGTAACCAGTGCCCCACCACGTGTTCAGTGGTTCCCATCTTGGCCTGACCCTTTGAGGGCAGGAGTCCCTTGCTATCACAGCTGAAAAACATCAGCTCTGGCCATAGTAGCACTCGTCGTGTCTTGCTCCCAAGGCTCTTCCTTACTGTGCTGACGGGGATAACAGTCCTCAAACAAACCCAACGTCCATGTTTCCAAAATAACCAACACTTTTCCTCCTGGAATTATGGGCACTTTCCTTGCAAGCTTCCCCTGCCTGCAAAACTGCTCAAGTGCCCTCTTCTCAGGTTAACCTGGGTTTCCTGAGATGGATATATGACATTTCTAAGAACCTGGGCACACTTCATAAGTTGAGTTGACGTTAAGAGAAACATGTTTAAAACCAGAACTGGAAGAAGTTGGCCCAGCTGGAAAAAGCAGTGAGTAAAAGTGGTTAATCTTCCACATTAGCTTGGCTCCAGCTGAGGGGAGCACAGGAGTGAATTGCTTCACTTGTGAATAGGTAAACTGGGATTACAGATTCCTCTCAGTGTTAGAACTGTAAATATCATTGCTATTATTCATCTGTCAGGGAGTATCAAACCCTTATTTAATTATTCTTCTCTATAGAAGTAGGCATCACTTTTTTCGATTCAGTTTTTCAATCCCCCAGATGGTAGGGATCCATGGCAGAAAGTTTTCCAGGGCAGTGAACTGCTCTTCCAGTGTTATGCTAATAAAAAAATCTATGGCCTGTTGCTTGTACATGTCTTAGCCACTTTTCTGCAGGACTCTATTATATCCCTGCTTAGAGCAGCAGCAGCGCCAGAGCCGCTGTCGCACGTCTAGAACAACAAAAGGTGCCTCTGTTCTTTGAAGGGCATAACAAATCTAACGGCTCTTGAGTCTCTCACTGATGTTTTTTGCTGTGCTGAATTCTTCTAGCCTAAATGAGAACCACTTCAGGAAGGAAACTGGGGGGAGAAAATTGTTGAGAGATTAAAGAGAGATTTGCGCACGTTGAGAGTGAAGACTTCTGCTAGCGAGATTCCCTAGCACCATTGCCCTCAAAACCTTGTTTTTCTGAAACTGGTGCAAACTGGCAAAGTTCCCAGAGCTCAGTGGTAGGAGGTGCAATGTGGCTTTTTCACTAGACTACAATAAACGGCAGAAGAGTATATTAGCTTAGGAAAAAAGTAATTATCAGAATTTAAGAAGTCCAGTAATATATGTGCAAGCAGTGTAGGTCAGATTTTGGCCATTATTCATTTGGAGACCATTTGTAGGGTGTTTCCTTGCTGAATATACCTCTTCATCTGGCAAGGGCTTCTTTTTGGGGGGTTAGTCTGGACTATATATACACACCATGTGCTGTGTCACATGACGGCTGTGAGTGGAGCTCAGCCTCAAGCCACAGAAATGAGAAAGCTGCCTTGCCCAAGGAGATGCCGCAACTCAGAAGCAGCTCTGTGTCACTCTCCCTCCTCTGCTTCCTCTCCTCTCCCCAGGGATGTGGCAGGAGAAGGAGTACCTGCCACCAGCCTACACCAGCAGTGTGTTGCTAGCACCCTGCGGGAGCAGCTCCTCGGGTGGGCGGTGGTGGGCTCTGCCCTGACTCTGCCCCGACTCTGCCCTTCTGCTCTGCACAGGCAATGAGCAAAGGGGTGGGTTTACACCCAGTCTGGCTTCTTGCCTCCTGCGTAAGCACATAGTCTGTGCTTGGAGTCCACAGCTCTTCAAAAATCTGAAGCATATGAGGGGCAAATGGCTTTTTGTAATGAGAACAGTATTTTTCTCTTTACCTTTTCCAGTGCTATACTTTGGCATGTCAGGTCTCAGTGCATTTTGCTTTGCTCAACAGTAATAGACTATGGGACATTTATTTATTGATTGAGCATCTGATTTCTTTCAGTGAAAGAGAAATTACTCCTTGGAAGAGATTTGTTTTTTTTAGAAAACTTCTTTTAGTTTTGTGTTCATTTTCTGTCATTCTTAAAGTGCTTCAATATTTGGTGTCCTGGGGTAGCCTCTAAAATAACATGACTTCATTTGTGTCAGAACAAGAATTGCTTTTTTAAGGCAGTTTGTCTTCCTTTGCAGAACCTGCATGAGTTAGAGGTGCTGTAATTCCACACAGAATGATGCTTTGTTTACCTCTGTACATACACGGGCATCCCACTCCACTCTTCAGAATGATTCACACTATTTTAAAGCCAAATATTGGTATCATTCATAATATATAGTGTCATAGTATAGGTTGAAAAGAACATTCTGTGAAATTTTTCTCACTAGAGGAAAAGAGGAGAAAGAATACTGAAAATAAATAATTTCAAATACTGTAAGGGATGCCTTCATTCTTAAAAGAAACAAATGACCAGGCAGTGTGCTGTGATGGTAGTCACACAGATCCAGATTTGCAAAGAGGCGTAACTAGCAGTAGGCATTCCTAACCTGAATCAGCAAACACAGATTGATTTTTAAGATGATGCTGTGCTCCTTCAAATACTGTCTGTTTTTGGAAAAGTAAACTATAGAAACTTCCAAGAGATTGAATGGAAAGTGACATTTCCATTCCAGCTTTCTACAACATTAATAAGTATCCGACTATGCTTAATGCAGGAGGAATACATATTGTATTAATTTTGAATCATCTTGCAGAAATGGTGCCTTCTGATAATGATGGTGTTGTCTAATTCTAGTGTTATCTCCCCGATTATGTATTTTATACTATTCATGGGTACCCTATGCTAATTGTTGGGTGCTAGCTAATTTATATCAGTGATTAACTTGAGATACGCAAATGTATAGGGATTAAGAGGTGTGGGTTTATTAGCTGCTGGGCTGTCAAGGAACTGGGGCCTTTTTTTATTTAGTAGACTTTCTGGGTTCCCAGCTAAGGGACGGATCTTACAATATTTTGTCTCTACACAGTAATTCTTACACTCCCCTAGCTGTGATCCCACTCCAAACAAGTAATAATTGTGTGATCATGATCCCCTGTTCACTGGAGTAGAAATGTAGGCATCTGTAGTACAGGGTTTTGTATCTGAGCTGGGCTGTCTTTGTGGTCAAGGAACAGCAACAGATGCTCCTGGGACATTCAGTTATGTATTTTAGGTGTCTCTACAAGGGACCTCTAGGCAAAACGCAGCCTCTTTTTTCACTGACTGTGAAGGATTGCTGCTAAGAACCCTTCTCTGGTTTATGACAATTTTGCTATGATCCTCTCCCAAACTTTCTAATTAATAGATTATTTCTAATTATGCTATAATTAATTAGTAACTACAATAATAATTAAACCTCTAGTTTAATAATAATAAATTAGGGACCTGGAAATTAATGCGCATAAGCCATATTTTTAGTGATGCTCCATGGATTTCCCTGAGACAGTTAGTGAGAACTCACAAGAACATGTGTCTGTTGTGTGCGTCCGTATGTGTGTATTCACATGAGCAATGGACATCAGATTATCACTTCTCTGAGCCTGAGCTCTGCAAACAGATGGTCTTTGTTCATGGAAATTTTTGGATTTTATACCAGAAGTGAACTCAGGAAGAAATTCACACATATATAGATAGAAGTCAGGAATAAGTTGCTGGGCTGAGAGGGTTTTTCACATGTAATCAAAATAAAATTAATAGGGTTTTGAATTTTGTTTTTAAACTCTGCTTTCATTATGTGCCATAGTTCACATTCAATAAAAACATGTTCCTGGTCAAAACACACAGTGTTTATGACCAGAGAACTGAGCAGGGATGGTCAGTGGTGCAGCTGAGGAGGCAGGGCACAGCTCTGCAGCCTCTCCGATGGCAGGCTCAGCTGAGGGGAAAGTCTACTGCTTAATTCCAACCACCGAGTGAATCGCCATATGCTGCCGCCAGCAAAGCAAGTAGAGCAGCTTCTGCTGCTGGCTGGTAATCCCCGGGGAGCTCACACAAAGTCTATTAATTGCCTTCTTAGATGACTCCGTGCGGTCACCAAGTCAGAGACCTGAAAGCTCTAGGCTGTGTGGCATTCTGGAAGCAGAATCTCAGACCCTTACGGAAGTGACTGTTGTAATTTCTCCAGTTAATCCCAACAAAGCAGTACAGCTGAAAATGGGATTCATTTAACTGAACTTCAGCCATGTAAATGCTGGGCATATAGTCAACAATAATTGTATAGTTTCCTTTCCACTCCACGGAGTGAGGGCAGCTCACCTAGAGGTGATGAACATGGATGTAGTCCTGCGCGACTGGCTGGTGGCTCAACAAGCTGCATGGTCCCTGTGACACAGCAGGGAGTGAACTGCAACTGTGATAAAATGGAACAATCTCAGGTCGTCCTGCAGTTCAGAAAGGAAGTAATCTGCTAATGGGTGATTTTAGTTCACGAAGCGCCTAGCCTTTGCACTTGTACGTGCTCAGCTGCGCAGCTGAGAAGGCAGTGTGGTTTGGGTCTTGAAGGTGCATTTAAAAATACACTCCAATTCTACTGATGAAAAAGCAAAACCCTGCAAAGCAATCACCGTCAATCAGATTTCCATGGATTGCTTTATCTGTTGGTCTTGATTAGTATTCTGGAGTGCTCTACAGAAAATATGAATTTTAATTCCGTTTCTTCCACTGCTGGTTTCCAGGGACTCCCTCTGGTGGTTAGTGCAGAGCCTGAAAAACTGTATGTACATCTTCGTCTGTGCAATACAGCACGGTATTAGAGGTAGATACTGTGGGTGCAGCAATGTGAGGGAGAAATGTAAGCCTATTTCATTCCCTAAATGGAAGGAAAATAACAGTAGTTACTTACTCTACTGGTTTTGCTCTATTTTGATGCAAGCCTATCCTCTATGCTAAGGGAGAGAATCAAGTGCTTAAATGAGCCCAGTTTTCCAGTATAGACCAAATCTTACATAAGAGATCCATCTTGTGCTATTCTTAATCTCCCCAGAATCTCACTGAGGTGACAGTTTGGTGCCCAAGAAATTCAGGACTGGTCCCTTAGCTCTCGGTTCTGGTTGGTAGGATGCAAGGGCTGTGTGGTAGATGACAGCCTTCCAGCAGCATTGCCTTTGCTGGCACAAGTACGTGCTCAACACGTGCAGTTTTACGCTGGCTTAGATGCGTGAAGAAGCGTCCTCCTCTGTATGTCTGCAAAACAGTGCTTCATTTCTTTACTCATCTCTGAAGCAGTGAACACCCTAAGTGTATCTGCTACAGGTATCTGTGTGGTTTAACCAAATGCTCCTGAATCCTGTGAGAAAGCACCTGTGACTGCCAGACTAGAAGATGTTGGCTAGAAACTGGTCTTTATATGTGGGCCAGAGAGCTGATATTTCATAGTCAGTAGGACTGATACCCTCTGAGGGAGATCTCAATTCAGTGTGCTCAGTTTACTGTAGCTGCAGGCTCAGCCTCTTGCCGTGCTACTCAAGTGTTTTGCTCTCCCATCTCCAAGGTGTTCCTCCTGAGTCCTTTCTAAGTCTTCCTTTCTTATGTCTGTCTCCCTTCCTGCTTTATGGAGACAGCAGAAAAACATCAGCATTTCCATAGACAAGAATATGTACTAATAACTTCTCTTAGCTTAAGCAACGACAAGCTCCAAAGACAATTGCCCCTGGTCTGCAGGTAAGCACTGAGCGCCCTGATCCACCACTGCTCCTAATCTGAAGGTCCAGTAGGAGAGGGGAATATGCACAGACAGAGGCATCCATGAAGGAACTATTTCTGTACTAATGGCATCCTATCCCAGCAATATAATAAACCGAATTTTGTACTTTGCAAAAACAGGTACCCAGATTATGGGAAAGGTAAATTCTGTTTCAAGTCTGTGTAAGAAGATTGTGAATTTGAGGCCAATGATTAAGGAGGCCTGATGTACCACAACCATCCAGGCAACAGATACATAGAGGATTATATTTTAATACACAATCAGTGGAGCTATCACTCTTTTACAATGGGGACATGACTTTATTTTACTCTAAGACCATGCATAATTCAATGTATGGAAGTCCTTTTTATTCTGATCTTATGGAAGACTCAGACGACATGAGGGAATTACAAATTTAATTCTTCTCAGTTTCTAGTGGTGTTCTGCAAATTGGCAGAATGCTGCTGTGGGGAAGCTGAGAGGCAGCTGGCTTAGAGGTGCTTTCCAAAAGCATGCCCCCACTGTCAACTGCAAGAGTTAAACAGAAGGCGCAGCTGTAAAACAGTGTCACACATGGAGGCTGTGGGCTTCTAAAGTACTGCCCAGGAGACAATGCAAGAGACACAATCCCAATGTGTTTTGTAAAGCAGAAATTTTAGAATCAGTTATTTGCAGTGGGTGACAGCGAGCTATGATTTGTCATCTGCAAGTCTTCTCTTGTAGAATGTTGTCTCAGCAAATTAGTGTAAATATTGTAAACGGCTTTCTGCAAGGAATGCAATCTGTTATTGTGAATAAAAATGTTTTTAGAGATAAATCTGTTGTTGTATTACTATTTGAACTGACAATATGTGCATTGACCATGCTGAGAAACTTGCCATCTAAAGGTTTGAGAGCTAGAGACATACACTGGGCAAACTGGGAGAAGAGTAGGACCTCTTGATCTGACATTCAAATCTTGTTTCTCTTGAAAGAGTGCAAAGGATAGGAATGGGTGAGGTGGGAGGAAGCTGGCCGTATAGACATTAGAGAGTATTGTTGGTATTTTCAGAAGTGCCTGGATCCCCACAGCTAGCTATGGTAAGCTGATATTTCCAAATTCCTTGTTCCTGGCCAATGCAGGCAAAGATCTTGCTCCAGGTTTGCTCAAACTTTTGTCTTCTGTGGTCATAGACCTCAGATGATAAGTTCAGACTCTCAATACTGAGCTAAAACTTAGAAGAGGTAGAACTTCATGGTAAACTTCCCAGGGTACAATGCCCAGAGCTATCATTCTGGGAAGGAGCAGGCTCAAACACACACATAGCTGGCTGTGTGGCTTCTTGGTGCTGTTGGTGTAGCCGTTGCAACACAAAAGTGAACGTACAGCGTGACAGTGTCTTTGCAGCAGGTGATACATGTAAGTTGGTGGTGTTCGTGCGTATTGCTAATGACGCTACTTGGCTGTTTGCTAGGAGGAAGAACATTATTCAGCATTGACTGTGGAGTATCTTGGCTTTTTTCACACCTTTAAAAATAAACACGTGGTCAGAAGTCATTGAGATTATCGCCTCTTTTGACTGCTTGAACTTGCTAAATGTGAATTGCTCGTTCTTGTGAAGAAATGGTGTGTTTCCTGCAGCGTGGCAGAGTGAGGAGCAAGACTGCAGGTACCCCTGCCAGTCTGGTGCTTTGTGGACAGGAGCAGAAGGACGTTCAGAAGGTGGATATTGTCAGAAATCCATCTGAATATGAATTGTCCTGAAATTCAATGGATGTTCAGTTCTAAGGCATTTTAGTTTACGAGGTATTTGGGTTTTCTTTTTTCAGCATACCATAGGCAACCGGTATTGGCATCCACAATAGAAATGACTGCACATTTGGATCTGGGTGTTTCGGTTCCCCTGCATCATTTACAAATACATACATTTCAATTTCACTTCTCAAGATGCTTTGCCAGCAAATCTTACAGGATCCTTGCTACATGCAAAAGAAAACACTTCGAATCAGCAAAACAGCAAGGCTAACTGAACTTGGACAAAAAGAGACGAGACTTTCGGTGTCCTCCAGAGCCTGCCAAATCACTAAGTGCTGCTGATGACTAACAAGGGTGGCACACCTAATGCAAAGGCTGGCAAGATTTAGCATGCACAATGCTGCAGGAGGGGCACCCTTGAGCGGGGATGAAGGGGTAGATGGATGCGGGGAGCCAAAGGGCAGCAGCAGCATGCGAGCTGCTCCCTGCAGCACTCTGGAGATGTGTGTCCAGAGTGAGTGGACAGGTTTCTGGATCTGCAGTGGAGGCAGGAGGCACTAGGAGAAAGCTTGGTCCCCGTAGAGTCAGCAGCAAAACTCCTGACTCTTTCAGCTAAATGAGGAATTTACCCCTAGTTTGTGAAAGGAAGAAGGGTTTGAAAAGTGTAACAAAGGTCCAAAGGGAAGCATGCCTCATGCTTTCTGTTGGTTATTTCATTCCTCATCTCTCTGACCTTTCTGATCACTCTAAATTTAATATTCAGACTTCAGGACTAAAGCTTGAACAATAAACAGATATATTGCTTTTTAGGCGAGCTGGCATTCCTTTTTTTGCTATCTGCTGTAACATTCCTGTAAGCCCAGAGTAAATGCATTTTTTTGACTGTTATTGCAATGATTTTCTTACAGATGAGATTGCCACTGGGTGGCTTTTCATTATCTCAGCAGCCTGAGAGTGCACCCCCCAACTGCCACCTTCTTTGCTTGTCAGAGTTTACTGGCATGTCCAGAAATTGTCCAACTAGGGTTGTGCTCTATATATTTCTTGTCTTAGATCACATTATTTTGCAGTTAGATCTTTCAACACTGCCATAGTTTTAAATAATGCTTTCCCTGACACTGCAAATGGTGCAGAAAGTTGTAGGCAGATGGCCACTGAATTGAGCTGTTAGAGTTGGGGGCAGGGGTTTTGGTCAGCAAGCCTTAACACACAAGGAAACTATTTTTACAGTGATACATTGAGAAATCATTGCAAAAACCTCAACAGTGCAGAGATGTGTCCTTGGTCACACTGTAAAGGCCAGTGTTGGCGTGTTGGGCGCATTAGTGGGGGCTGGGTATGCAAGCGCTGTTTCGAAGTCTGTTTTATAGGCAGATTTTCTCACGCATTTCACTGCCATGGCTTATATTTGTTCCAGTTTCTCTTGAACTTCTGGAGTTAAATTACAGATACAGCAACAACCAACCTGTATGTTTCTTCTGGAGCATTCTTGAGGCACATCAAGCCTGGGGAGCTCACTGAGAGGTCTACAGCAGGCATGAGGTGCTTAAGTCACCGTTTCACCAAGGCTGGGAAAAATGTTTTCAAGGGTTTTCAAGGTTCTTTTAACAGAAACCAAAACTTTTTCCCATTACATCTGATTGCACATTTTATTTTACTAAAATCAAAATGGAAATTTTGGCCTTCCTGACAAGTATGTATTTTTCATTCTTAAATTACCTTTTGTTTCACTTTTCTTTTCAAATGCACATAATTTAAAATACCATATGTGGTTATCTCGAAGGCAATAACAAAATCCCAGCTTTCCGATTCAAAATAAAGAGAAATTCAAACTGAACTTTCTTTTGTGCTTCCATTTTAAAGTTCAAATTCAAGGTAAATTAAAAAAAAGCAGGAAGAACTGTTTTGTTTGAAAAGCTGAAATGAAACATTGCGATTTTTTAAAAGAAAAGGGATATCTTTTATTCAGAATAAAAAACCCCATAAATTTCTGTGCAAATTCACAAATTGTTTTTAAATTAAATTTTTAAATTAAATTTTTAAATTAAAGCCAAAAATTTTACTTTCAAATCCTTTTGCACTGCTGCACTAGAAACAGGAATACAGTAACGATTCCTGGTCAGCAGTATCTTGAATTACTGGATTTCACATTATTTTTATTATGGGCTATTTTTAGCATTAAGATTCGTTTATGGCTAATGTGAGAACAGTAGCTATTTAAACAAAACTGCAAAACATATTGTCAGCTTTCACACTACATAAATTAAACCAATATTTTTTCATATTACATGAGAAACAGATATAGTAGGGTGTTTTGGTTTTTTAATCATATAAAATGATTCTGAAAGTGTCCTTTTTTTTCATTGGTGGTTTTGAGGAGAAACTTGCAATGTTTGCTAATATAAAATTAAGAAAATGTATACATAAAATCAGGAGGAATGTGGATGTAAGGAGTAGAAAGCCGTGTAAGCCAGTAGTCCTAGCCCTTGCCTCCCGGCCGTGCCCACATGTGACTGCCCAGGGCTGTCCCTGCTTCTGGCCTCCTTATTTCTGGGTGCAGCATGGAGGCGAACACATCATTTTTAGGCATTATTTCTGGGGCTGCTTGCGTTGTTTTCCCCTGCGTTCCTTATAAGCGGTTGTGCTAATCAGCTGATTTATGGCTTTCATTTTCCTTGTTCTGCAGCACTGCGAAAGGGATGGCGATGGCTCGGTTTTCTGTTCGTATGTGCTTTAAAATTAGGTGGTTTTGTTTTTTCCAGTTTAGCCTCAGTTAGAGATTTTGAAATGTTTTTTCCTGTGCTTTCCTCACCACATTTCAGTCTTCTCACTGAGCTCAGTGCATGCAGAAGTTACAGTGAAACCTTCGTTTCTTTAGTTTTTTTCAGCTGGCGTGTGTTTTGCCCCTCATGCAAGTTCTTATTAATATGAGAGCACTTAAGGATGAACTGTAGTCTCTGGGGCTTCTGCCATCATGACCCAAGTTGTTTGGGGTTTGTCCTCTGCAATGGGTTTGTCAACAGAGGTGTCTGGCCCAAGTAAATTTAAATCAATCTTTTTTTCTCCCTGTCAGTGGTAGACTGGTCTTCCGTTGCTTTTACTTAAGTGTTCTGGTCGTGTTATCAATGACTTTTTTTTTAAAAAAAGAGCAAACCCAAAATTCGACCTATTGGCAGGGTGAAGCAAAGTGTCTGAGCTGGCTTCTTTGCGCACAGCATTAAAAAAATGAAACTCTGCTGTTTTGGGGTAGTATTTTTTCACAGCATTTACAGTTCCCCTAAAAGGAGATGCTTTGGGAACCGCTAGGAATCGTGTGGTGCATTTTTATAGGGCTCAGTGTACACGGCTTGTAGTACATGGGAAAAGAATTAAATCCCCAAAATCGTAGTCATATGGCCAAACAATCTGATAGCCAGGAGTCCTCAGCATGAAACTGTCTCTAAAAGAGGGCTAACAGCTGCACCTTGTGGGCTTGAAACGCCTTGCAGAGTTTAAGGAAAGAAGCCCTTTGTTGTGACACTGTCTTTCATGAAAGTCTTTCATTAACTGACTTTCAGAAGTTATTGGCAGGGCTTTGTCTTGTCAGAATAGATCTTTATTTTGGGGTAGTGAAGATGAGGGCATGTTTACAATGATGCCTATGTAGAGAGAGTATTATTTAAGGATTTGTATTCATTTGCATGTCAGATTAAGGTCTTATGCCATTTCCTCTGTGAATTAAACACAGATAGCAGTTATGAGAGTTATGAGCTTTTCTAATGGATTTCTATGTTGAATTGCAGTGAAATCTTACACTATCAGATGAACGTGCCCACTCCCATACATTAATATCCTTTTGTATTTGGAACGGATATAAAAATAGATATCACATTGTATATGCGAATAATGCACCATATTCACACAGATTTTTTATTTCAAAGAAATTAAAGGTCATTCTAACTCAACAGGGAATAAAGTTTACAATTGGTAAGACAAAGCAGGGATGTGTATCCTTAATGTTACTGGTCCCCTCAGGAAATGGTTCTTCATCTCCTATGATGCAGGCAGCAGTCGGTGTGGATCCAGATTCCCATGCCACACCCCACCACCCTAATTACGGCATGCAAACTGTGTGACATCGCCTTGGCAGAGCCGTCTCTCTCACAGAGGCAGCTTATGAGACTTAATGAGAGACGGGGAGCCACCAAAGCAGTCATCCCAACTCTGGACAGAGCAGGTCTGGGGGGGTGTGAGCCAGCGGGGCTGTTTCCCCAGCACCTCGCAGGTCTGCAGTGGCAGGGTGGATGACCTGGACAGTTGGAGAAAGTTCTTGCCCCCATGGCCTGCCCAGCTGTTGTGGTTTAACCCCAGCCAGCAACTAAGCACCACACAGGCGCTCGCTCACCCCCTCCCCCAGCAGGATGGGGGGAAGAGAATTGGAAGGGTAAAAGTGAGAAAACTCGTGGGTTGAGATAACAACATTTTTATTAATTAAAATAAAATAAAGTAAAAGAAAATAAAAATAATAAATTGTAATCAAAAGGAAAATAACAGAGAGAGAGAAATAAAACACAAGAAAGACAAGTGATGCAAATGAGAACAATTGCTCACCACCATCCAACCGATGCCCAGCCAGTCCCTGAGCCACGCCCCTCAGCCCCACCAACCTTCCCCCTAGTTTTATTGCTGAGCATGACATCATATGGTGTGGGATATTCCTTTGGCCAGTTGGGGTCAGCTGTCCTGGCTGTGTCCCCTTCCAACTTCTTGTGCACCCCCAGCCTGCTCGCTGGTAGAGTGGGGTGAGAAGCAGAAAGGGTCTTGACTCTGTGTAAGCACTGCTCAGCAGTAACTGAAACATCCTTGAATTATCAACACTGTTTCCAGCACAAATCCAGAACATAGCCCCATACTAGCTACTGTGAAGAAAATTAACTCTACCCCAGCCAAAACCATCAGCCCTCTGCAAGGTGATCACCCATGCCAGGAGCGTGCAAAATATTGGTGAATTTGTTCCTGAAAATCTGTGGTACACCAACCCAATATACCAACATGCACCAATTTTAATCATAGAATCATAGGATGATTAGAGTGGGAAGAGACTTTTGAAGATCATCTAGTCCAACTCCTCCGACATGGGCAGGGACATCAAGCACTGGAACAGGCTGCCCAGGGAAGTGGTTGAGTCACCATCCCTAGAGATATTTAAAAGACGGGTAGATGTGGCACTTAGGGACATGGTTTAGTGGTGGACTTGGCAGTGTTAGGTTTATGGTTGGGCTTGATGATCTTAAGGGTCTTTTCCAACCTAAACAATCCTATGATTCTATGATCTTTCACTAGCTTAGGTTGCTCAAAGCCCCATCCAAACTGACCTTGAACACTTCCAGTGATGCATCCACAACTACTCCGGGCAACCTGTTCCAGTACTAGCTGAGTGCACTGAGCTGCAAAGTGCCAGGTGCAAGTGCTGCTTTGTAGGCATCAGACCGCTCCTCCAGGCACAGGATGGAGCCATCCCCCCCATCTTGCTTCATCAGTCAGAGCCCATGGGCTTGTTTCCTCTGTCCCAGGGCCCAGCTCTTGCTCCCAGGCACCCTTCATCCCCATCCCATGCCCAGTCCCTGCAGAAGGGATCGGGGAGCCCCACTGCTCTCCCACGCCTGCCCGTGCCGGTCACTCTCCTGCTCTGTGCCCCTCGCCCCAGTTCAGCCCCATATCCTGCAGGAGGGTTTCCTGAGGAAGCATTTTGAGGAAACCGCTGTCTTGTGCAATGCTTTGGTAAGGAAAGAAAATTTCTGTGAAAGAACTGGATTTTCAGCTGTTGGACTTCACATCGAGAAGAATGATTAAAATGTGAAAATAATGTTCAGCCGGAGGGTAATGGGGTGTGCTGATGGTATGAGATAGGCTTCATGGTATTTCAATGAGAGGTTAGCTCTCACCAGTAAAACGTGCTAGTTAGAAAAGGAAATAAAATGCACTTGCATCCCCAAATGTGAGTGACTGTAGGGTTTATAAACACAGTCAGGGCTTCCTTGGTTCTGACTGATGATAGTGAGGGATTATTGTGACCCTGCTACTTGGCAAGATCCAGATTTTAAGTGTCAATGTATGACTTTTTCAAAATATTTTGAGTCTGTTCTCCAAAACTTCCTCGAGGTGTTATTCATGGCTGTTTTGGCAATTTTTCATCTCAGCTAAGATGACTGATTAAAAATAGAATAACTGTCTTAAACCTATTCCATGGCTCAGTTCTTCTACTGAATTGGTCTTGTCTGTTTTCCTCTCCCTGCTATATATATTACCCTGGGAGGAGGTGTGCTGCTATGAGTGCTTGCAAGAAGAGTGTAGCAAGGGAGCCTTCACCAAATATTGAGGAAAATTAATGCTGAGCTGGTAAGCCCAAACATACAGAGCAGAAATCTCATTATAATTATACTCTTCCAGTGCAGCACAGCACGTATCTGGGATTGTAAAAAAAAAAAAAAAAGATTTTACAGAATTGTTCATTCCAAGATTGCAAAAGAAAATTTATTTTTAAAATTTCTTTTAGGGGAGGATCTATAAAAGCAATCAAGTTTTGACAAAAGCTGTTCAGTGGGTATCTTTGTATTTACGTATTGGAATACGGTGAAAATTGCAAACTAATTATTAAATACAAAGTACTCCTTGTCTCTAATAACACATTTTAAAAATAGATCATGTTATTACAGAAAACATGAATATTTGGTGCCCCCGATTTAACCCTGGGGTTAAAAGGGCTTTATTACAATTGTTTAATACTACGTGTTACAATTTCCTCTCTATTTGCGATGTGAACGTTTTATTACTTTGGCCTAAATGGTAAAAAGTAAATACACCCCCAGCCAGCACCGGTGGCTAGGGAGTGAAACCCGGCAGCCCAGCCTGCTGTTCAGAAACGTCTTCACGCTTGGACCTCAGAACTGCTTTGCTAAAATAGGTTAAGAGTGAATAAGCCCTTCACATCTCACCAGCCAAGTAAATGTTGCTGCAGACGACATCCGACCCGAGTGAGAGGTTTAAAAGAACCTCTGTTTTCTGCTTCTATTTTCTGTTTTGGTGTGGTACTGCTGTGGAGCCCGGCGCTGCCATGCCGTACCTGTATGCTCACACAACGCCTGGGATGGACACTTAGCTTCCAAGAGGTACTACCCCTTGCAAAGTAGTGTTTCACATTGAAACTGAGAAGCACAATCCATTGTGTTGGTATTTCAAGTTTTGCTTAGCAAATCTTTGATCGCGGACAGGCACGATTCACGCCGCTGTGCAAGGCGAATGGGTGACGTGGGCTGTGGGTTGAGGGGTAAAGCCATCTCCTGGTGCAGGCTCTTCACGATCTGCCTGATCCTGGGCGTTTGTGGTCTAGGGGGGCTTGTGTTCATTTTTTCTGTTACTGCTTCTGTGAGCAGAGACGCAAACCAGCCTCCTCAGGAGTCCCAGAGTTTTGTGATGGGTTTGACATGATGTCCTCGTCCTTCCCCAGGGAGTTCCTCATCCCACAGGGTGTCCCTGGTCACACTGTCATTCACTGGGTCTGTGTTTAGGTGCCAACATCTCATTTGGACACTGTGTCTGATTGCATAAGTCAATCCACAGGGTTGGTCAATGTCTCTCTTCATGTCGCCACTTGGGAAGTTTTTTTGAAATACCAGTCTGGCTGGCTCAGCAGGGTCATCTGGAAGGGGTGAGTCGGGCTGTCATCAGCCCAAGTACTCATTGGAAGTAAAACTATCATGTGAATAATGGTGCTTTACAAGGCACTCAGCACTACCCCTGCGCTGCCTTGAACAGCTGGTCTCCGTTTCTCAGCATCACTTCTTCAAAATAAAAAAGCTGGATGTAGCCCTCCACTGTTTAATCTTTAAACTATTGATATTTAAAAGATAGTAATGTTTACTGTCAATTATATGGCTACATGGTTGCTTAAGCAGATGTCAGTACTTTCCCTTAGGAGGATGGCAAGAGGGGATAAAATATTTGTACATCCAGAAGAAGTTAACTAATATTAATTCTGAGCTGTTGCACTGTAGCCAGAAATAAAATTGCAGTTTTTTTGTATGTCAACCTCAGTTGCTCTATAACGTAAATCCTGCAGGTCTGATTCTCTTACATGGCGTTTGTACAACACACTGCCTTCGTGCAGTCACTTCTGATTTACACATCTCGTGGAAGCCAAATCTGTTGAGACTAACAGGTTTATAAAATGCTATCTATTCCCATTGAAGAGTGAGAGTAATACGTGAAATGATCATAGCATGCATGGGGTTTTCTGAATGGCCTGGTTTAATGCTGCTCGCAAGAGAGGCTTTACTTGCTAACTCAGCTGACCTTTATGGTCACCTTCACCTTTCTCTTGTAGTTGAACTTTGTGAAAAGATTCACAGAGCCATTATAAAATGAATTTCAGTGTAACAGAAGGCAGATATGTAATTATAGCTTTTTTTTAAATTTTATTTTCCACCTGTGTTGTATTTTTGCTTATTTCTTTTTTTTCTGAGAAGATCCAAATGCAAGGGACGCTATATTTCACCAATGAGAATTGCATGATTATTTGTTGTGCCAGCTTAGAACAAGTGCATACTGCAAGTCTAACATGACAAGTTGGGTTTAAAAATTGGTTTATTAGAATATTCTGATATTTTTGTAGCAAGCAGGCAGCAGGCCTGCTGTAGGCTCTGGCAGCATTTTCTCTCCTCATGCTTTCTTGAGAACCAAGGAAGGATGTCTTTGCTCTGTGATACCATTTAAAGCAAGCTCAGTCATGCATGTGTAGTGTATTGGTTACATGCGTGTAATGTCTTACGGGATGGAGTGACTAGCTGCTGAGGGGACTAGCATGAGGATGGGGCGCTTTTCTTGGGTTTTATTTCCTTTGTTCCCTTGTTCAAATTTCAGTCGAGGCAGAAGTCCAGTCTAGGAGTGAGCAAGTGACTGCTGTGCAGCTATTTAAGAAGTCCTGAGCAGCTCGGTTCTTTGTGCTGTCATGCTCAGTGTCCTTCAAAAGCAAACCTGGTCTGCCTTTCTGAGAGCCTACAAGTACTGGCTCTCCGTCTGGTTCTTTCTGGTCCAGAACATATAGCCCAAAACCTGTCTCTGGTCATCTCAGAAGAGAAGCCAAAGTCTGCTCGCCTTGTGGATCGTCCTGATTTCTCATTGTTATAGGTGATTTTTTATTTATTTCTTTCTATGGAAAACATGATGAAAACACATCAGCTAGTCAGGAAGCAGAAATGTATGCAGCCTCTCCAAATAAAACATTTTCAATGAGAAAAGGATGGGCTTTGGTTTCCAGGCTTTCAGTTCAATCATCCTAAAAGCACTAGATGTTTTGGAAAAAAATAAAATATTTAAATAGATTTATTATTCTGCCAAGATTTATTTGAATTAAAATTCCCAATTTGGGGGGGACAAGAGTATAATTTCATTTTCTAAATGATATTGAAAGATCCCTTGTGAACTGAAAAGAGACCAAGGAATAAAAAAAGTATTTTCCTGTCTTTCATTTGCTTCTTTTTTAGGACAGTAAGAGATGGCAGGTGGAGAAAGTCTGACAAAACACTTTGTGCATTCACACAGAAGCAACATAAAGTCAGATGTCCATATTCTGAAAATTAATTATTTTCAACTCTTAAAGTGGAAACAGAATGTAACGATGCTTCCAGGTCTGCTGTTAGAATGCATCACTTCTGTTTATTCACTCCAGCCCAGGTTCGGGATTGCAGCTGAGTGCGTACTTAGCAGTAACCACTTTAGTCGTCCCGTGCGACTGCTCAGGGATTTATGTTTCAGCATGTGCTCGCCTACTTCTTGTGGTAGGATCCGAGTGGCGTTGTAGTATCACAGTGCAGAAAAGCAGAGTGTTAGCATCGGGAGGTTTGAGAGGACATGCTGTGCTGCCAACTTCTTTCCCAAGTTTCCTAATCCCCTGGGGCAGGAAGGAGATGGGCCAGGAGACCTCGTCTCCAGCAAGTCTGTACAGCGCGCTCTTGCCACGAGCTGTGCTGTTCAGGGCATGGTTGCGTTATCACAGGTAAGAAGTATTTTATAAAAGTGTTTTGTTTAGAGTGAAATGGTAGTCTCAGCAGTTGTGCGGCGTTACTGAGGAGAGCGTGATCTCTGGCAGAGACACCTTTATCATCAGGGGAACTTTTGATTCTGCATTTCCCTGTCATTCGTTATTTCTTGTCCTTCCCATCTTCAGTCTAACATACCTTTGTTTATTCTCCAAGACCACATGCACCAGCGTGACAGCTGAGCGCAGTGTGTTTATCCATCAGGAAGAAAGACTGCAAGGAAGGATGCCCTTGAGAGACAGCCATTTTGAGATCGCTCTCCCTGAGTGCAGCCGCAGTTCCCATCTGCAGCGCCCAGGCGGTCTGTCTCACCCATCCTGTTGTCTTTCTCTCTATTAACAGCCCTGGCAGCTGAGAGCCCTGACCCATGCACCGTTTTGCCCCTTACTTTCCCTCTGGGCATAGACCTGAGAATAACATCTTTTTTTTTGCCTTTTCATCCTTTCAGAGCACGTCCAGATGTATTGACTCTTGCTTATGCTGTCCCTGGGTCAGAGTCTTTCACACGCACCCTCTCTGAAGCGATTGCGGGGCTGCTCAGGGTGTTCACAGCTGAGATGCCCGGACCCCGGCACTGCCAGCTGCACATCCAGGCAGGCTCTCCAGGCAACCCAAATCAGTGGAGCATCACCTGCCAGTCACAGTGGTGGGTGCCTGCTCCCTTGGCTGTCACCATTCTTCGCCCGGGAGCCTGTGTCTCCTCTGTGAGCTGGCAGGGGCTTGCCTGGTCCTCAGTGCATCTTCAGTCAGCAATGTTGCCCATAGTCAGCTGGCAAGGACTCGCAGGGGGAGAAGCGAAGGACAGGAAGGTCCCTCTGCCATTTCAGCATCCCAGCTGCTCCCAGCTTCCCTTACCTTGTCCCCCCTTTCCCTAATTTTGGAAATTGGAAAGGAGCATAACACACATTGGTGTGTTACCATCACTGTTTTAGACACAAATCCAAAACACAGCACCCTACAGGCTGCAATGAAGAAAATCAACTCCATCCCAGCCAGAGCCAGTACATGAGTATTTGTGCGGGGATGCTGGCAGCTGGTCACATCTGGGCCCCACACAAGGCAGTGCTTGGGCAAGGCTGGGCACGCTGGGCATCCAGACAGGCACAAAGCACTAGCAGCTGATTTTCCAACATTAGGTTTCAGGTGCAGCGAGCAGTGCTGGGTCCTGGAGGTAGCATGCAGTATGAAGGTTTACAGGAGCCGCTGTACCATGGAATAGGATGCCATGCAAGCAGGTGGCAGGGGTAGAAAGAGCAGCCCTGTGTTGTATTCAGTCACATCCCTTTAAGAAAGGAGGTTTGCTATGCAGTACTCCACACACACACTCTCTCTTTTTTTATAATAAGCAGAGTGGAGGTATAGAGCGACCAGCTGCTCCCAGACTGCAAACCCCTGCACATGTGGAGGGTGGTCACTCACCGCAGGTCGCGAGCTGACCCCCGTGGAAGTACTCAGGTGAATAATCTCTGACCAATGCAGACCAGAGATTTGCTTGTTTGTACCTGATCCTATATTTTTAGTTGGGAGTTTAAACTGGAAGAGAGCTACCAGATTTGTCTGATGTATGACTGTATGTAAATCGCCATGGTAACCGCTGCATTTCATGTGCTCAGGGCGTTTTCCTAAATTCTGCAAGCAGCTGTAGCCATGTTTATTTATGCAGCTCAAAGTCAAGTTTCATTAAACCACTAGCTGTTTTGTTTTTTCAGCATGTCTTTTCCTTTTCTTACTGCTAGCCATTTTAGCTCTGCATTTTTATTTTCTTTTCCAAACATGAGTGTAGTTTTGCAGCATGGGCCATGCCAGAACCACCTTTTAATTACAAGAGCAATCATAACCTGGAACAACTCTTCCTTGACACAGAAAGAGTAGAGTAGCATTGGGGGAGTTGTCATCATTCAGCTCACTTAACTTCATTTCAGAATTCTGAAGTCTGCAAACAGTGTTCCAGGTCAAAGATCCTGAGCTCTCACAGTCTTGTGAAATTGTTTATTATTAAATGAACGTAAATCTTTTGTCTTGGACTACTTTGCTGTAGTGGACGGAATAGCATTGTGTCTTTTAGGGGTTTGGTGCTGCTGGGAATCTTAACACTAAGTCAGCATCCGCTTACTTTTTTGTCCCTTGTTTCATACGAGGTCGTCTGTAACAGCAGAGCTCAAATTCAGGAAAGCATTTAGGAGAATATTAAGTATACTTAGGTATTAAATGCTGAATTATCTTTGAAGTAACTACCTTAATTAAGATCTAGAAGCTGCTTAGTGGACCCTAGGGCATCAGCAGATAACTCATTTTGCAATAAAAACCATGGTCAGATGAAGTTCCTTTATTTGCTCTCCAGATGCTGTGGAGACTAGTGATATTTGCTTCCTTAATTTCCCCAGTGTCTTCAGACAGAGTTATTTAGGGACCTCTGGAGATCATCTAGTCCAGGCACCTGCTTAAAGCAAGGCTAAATTCAAAACTTGATCAGGTTTCTCAGGGCCTTGTCACAGTGAGTTTTGAGCATCGCCAAGGATGGAGACTTCTCCACATAGCAAGGCCCTTGTTCCAGGGCTGTGCCTTTCCCATCATGAACCAGTTGGGCATTGGCACCAGCAGTGAGATTGCTCCTCAGCCTTCCTTTCTCTAAAGCCAAACAAGACGACTCCCCTGGCCCCTCCTCATGTGCCATTTGCAGTCCTCAGCCATCTTCATCACCCTGCACTGGATCACAGCACTATGTCAATGGTTCTCTTGTATTAGGGATCTGGAGCTGGACCTAGCATTACCAGTGCTGAGCTGACTCAAGGCCAGGTAGATACAGAGGACTTATATTGCCTTTCATCTCAGCTGTCCTCCTTCCAGGCCAGCATTTAAAATGTCTTCTCAGGGTGAAAGTAGGAAAACATGAATGTCTCTACATTATGCTCTGTCTTTTAAAAGACAGAGGGAGTCAGCATCTCCCTGGCTCAGTGCAGAAGTCAGCGTGGGAATTAAAGCACACCCTGTGGGGTAGTGTCCTTATCCTGCACCTAACTAGCTCACTTGGTCTGCTGTGCCACCTTGGCATGGCCCTGCCATGTTGGATAGGCATGCCCTAAGGAAGAAATGAAACAAATGGCATTACTGCTCCAGGAATGAGAAATATTTATTTTATTTAGGGTGTGTGCTATAGCTTCAAATCACAGCTGTGCTTTCTGAAAGTATGGAGCGTGAAGGGTAAAAACTCCATTATCTTGATCTAAGAAAAGCTGTGACACTGGGCAAACTCTGCCTATCTCCCAGAGAACCTGGGAAGTGAAGAGGCTTTTAGTTTCCCTGGTCACTGTCAAAGTGTTGATAATTATTTGCTGAAAGTAGTGAACTTAATGGTATTGCAGGGACCACGGATTACATGCAAATTGCAAACATAGTGTTTTACTGACAACAGTCCTAGGTGTTGTCTGTTGTTTCTTCTTAAGTCAACAGAAGGATTTCCATTGACTTCCCTTGAGGGTTTTGTGTGATGATTGTCTGCTGTTATTGTATTGACCTGATGGTTATTTTTTATGTAGTAACAGAGTTTAGCTAAGAAATGCCAGATTCCTTTATTTCTTTCCATGAGTGACATTTTATATGCATTAATGATGCATCTAAACTAGAGAAATAGAAATGAGAGCAAATTGTATTGTTAAACAAAAGTTGGTTTAGCTATCAGGAATATGCAGACATGTCTGCAAAACTCCACTGAAATTCAACAAGTAATTAAGCTTATCTCCTCAAACATAGGATACTATTATTAGCAAAGCATTTAATTAGCTGTCCATTGCGATGGAGCTGAAAGCCAAATACCTCATGTGGCATTTGCCAAGTAGCCTATCTGTAGTTCACAGAGCAACACTTTAAGATTGCGTGTCACATAAAGACTGAATAAGATTTTGTTGCAGAAAGCTTTATGATAAACTTAATTGTATTATTATTACCAGCCAAAACAGCACCTTTTTTTAAAAGACCATAAGACAAAATTAAACCGATCTGACTTCAGCCATGGAAAGAAGGGTCTAACAAATGTCCCAAGAAGGTACAGAAGTAATAGAAACCTTCAGGACAATTTAGGTTGTCCAATATCAGTGTTCCTACTTCTGCTCCAGCACAGCTAATGAATGAAAGAGGGGCTTAAGAAAAGGCTTTTGTGCCACATCCTCTAGATATTAGAACATTCAGGATAGGATTAAGATGAATGGCAAGGAGGAGTTGTGGATGGATTGCTACAGTAGGTGCTGACTTCATCACATCTCAGGGACATGCTCTTGACTCCTCGTAATGCCAGGAGAGACGGGGTGCTCTTATGCAGAGCTCAGCACTTTGCAGAATTGGGTCTTCACCTGCCACGTCAAGCATATTGTCCCAAACCAGGCAAGCACGTGAGTGTCTTTGCAGTTGCCTTCTTCCAAGAGACGAAAACAAGACAGGAATTTTCCTACGGTTGCAAAAGCAGCACAGCCACCCCTAGTGGGAAGGCTCCTGTTCTTTGGGTTTCACTGAGCCATCCTCGATATGTTATGTGTATGTGCTGAGCCTGATCAAGGCTCGGGACATCGCAAGGCTCGGGGCTTGGCAGCACTCCTCCCCATCTGGCTGATGGGAGATCTCGGCTAATGGGAGTACGGCTGGAGGGTGTCCCTGCCTCGCAAATAGGAATCCCATTGTTAGAAGATGGAGACTTACCGGCGTAAATTATGATCAGGAGAGGGAGTAACTCCATGCATGTGTTTGTCAGCACCTAGCAAACAGCATCTAAAAATAAAACCAAGGCATCACTGACAGTAGCCCACAAGTAAAAGATTTATTAATGTAGATAAAAATGTTTATTTTCACAGCCTTTTCTCATAAATTAGCTAAAATAACTGGCTTAATATAAATTACCCATATATGTATATATAATCTGCTTTTATTCAGTAGCATGATAACACTATTTGTAGGAGAAAATACAAAAACTGAAATTCATTAGGGAAACATTTTGTACTACAATTAGATATGATGCTGCTCAATGTAGGGTTTCAATTTGTTTAATTCACATTGATGTGTAGGCACGCCTGCAGAACAAGAAAAATACAAGCATACATTTAATATTAGTTAAATTGCTTGTTCATGCATACTTTAGCTAAAGTCTTGGTACCATATGAATTCAGATTCTTTTTGTGTGTCCCTAATCAAATACTCATGGTTGTATTCTCACTTACAGGATGTTCTCTCTGCTAAAGAAACAATTCTGAAGCCTACCTTGAAGTAAACACAGAGAATAAGGCATATGTTCAGCCCAAACTTTGTCTTGCTTATGCACATGTAGGCACTGTAGCAACAGCTACAACCAGCTGTGTATGTGAAAATCAAAGGATAGAGGCTGCTTAGGCACAACATTAGCAATGTGAACCTATTGGACTTTCCAGGACTGAGACACATCCTATTAAGAACATGTGCAATCCTCATTTCTCATTTCAGCTAGGGAATGGGAAGATGCTATTTACCCAAGAGGGCAGATCATCACAGAAAACATGTAGTCTAGATCCAGTTTAGCAGGAAATGATGTCCGTTGGGTTCAAAGGAGTAGCGCTGAATTCCAGCTGAGGGGCTGGTCTTCAGTAAAATAATGTGTTCAGCTTTCACTCTTCATTCCTATTTGGGGAAGAAGCACAAAAGAAACTGTCTTAAGATACAGTACAAACACTCAATTCTGCTTATTTCATTATTAAGGAGTAATAAACATCACTAATATTACCTTTTGCAGTAATAATACTGTAAAAATTTACTAATATGTGTTTAGATTTTTTTGTCAATGGAACAGAAAAAATATAAGTTGGCGTACATCAAAGCAACCTCAAAAAGTATCACCCCGTTTGAACATGAGTCACTCCTAAATAAGAATTCATAACATCTGTCGAAGTTATTTAGCTCCCTAACTTTGCCTGTGTTGGGCACTTAACTCTTACTCGTACAATCATTTTAATGTTTCGTACTATGTTCCTATATAGGTTGCTACTGTAAAAAGAAGTAAATTTGTTAGTGCTGTTTATTATTTATGTAGCGCCCTAGGTAGAAGGAAAGAAAACTGACAAGATTCAACCTCACCTTCACTTTAATTCCTAGAGAAGGATGTTTCATTATTTTTCTCCCCTTTGAAGTGCCAGGTCTCTGAAATCTCTTTTTAATGACACATATGAAAAATAAATATGTAGAGGAAGGAGTCAGCATGCAGAATTCAAAGAACACAAGACGTTTTGAGGCCATGCCATGCAGAGGGATGGGAGCAGCTTCTCAGCATTGGAGAGCGTGCGTGCCGGGTCCCCGGGCTCCCGGCGCTGGCTCTGGTTCAGCAGCCAGGCAGGAGTTTCTCTCTTCGTCAATGAACCAGCTGTTACAGCAGATGATCATGCTGAATTTCAGGTCATTTGATAACTAGGACAGGCAGCCGTGTTTTGCAGTTCAGCTTGGGTGACATGTAGATGAAGAAGATCATCAGCATGATGCAGAATTGCTCACGTTTCTCGGCTGCTCGGGTGGGTTTGTGCTGGGGGTGGGGAGGGGGTGTTCAGCCAGGTCCTGTCCTTGGCAGCTGGATAGCAAGTGCTGTCTCCTGCTTGGCACTTCTGCATGTGAGAAAAGTGCGGGACATTGCTAGTTTTTTGGCTTTATTATAAATGACATTCCGAGTGGTTCTTATTTAGGCTATCGCTTAAATCTGCAAGCTGTTTGCAGGCCTGGTAGGCTCTGCTTGGTCATGTCAGCTGCTTCTTCAATATGAATTGTGGTGCCAGCTTCCAGACTTGCAAAGAAATGCTTATATCTGTGTCAGGGAATGGCAAGGAAAGCTTCCCAATTGCTTCAGTGGCTTCACAATACCTGAGAGGGGACACGCGGGAAGGAGGTGGCCCATAAGGAGCCATAGAGAGGAGCAGTCCAACCATGCTCCTTGCTCAAGTTGCTCAGAAGTGTTCAAACCTACAGTGTTCTGCCTGCAAATTCTTTACCAAGTACATAATGCCCTGTTTGTGCTACAGAGGCATACTTTAGAAAGCCACGGTCTTGATTTAATAACTGCATGTGTTGGGAAAACTTAATTTCCCCAGTTAAGTTTTCCCAACAGGGAAGAATTTAAGGAGAAGAAGAAAGAGCAGGGCAGTAGGTATTTTGACAGAGAGCAGGCTGCTAAAGATGCCTCTCATATTAGAGGTGGCAGCTAAGACTTGTTTTCTGTGTTTCAAATTGAATACATCCTTCAAGGCAAACCAGCTATTTTTAACTCTCATTCTGGGAAGTCCTTTTTCCCTGTGCTGGGAGGGAAGACATGTGCCCTGTGTCACAGTTGTCTCACAAACACTTACCTCACCAGCCTCCTTTCAATAAGGAAAGCCAGATAATAGGGCAGAAAGTTGGTCACCCAAGCTCAGTGATTAATAAACCTCCATTCCTCATTCCGGGGGATGAACAGGGAGGGGGGAAGCCTGTTTCACTTAGCAGGATGGTAAGACAGAGCCAAACAGGTATTTATTACTCACTACAAGGAGCATTTGCACGCCGTGCCCCCTGCAAAGCTCGCTCTGGCATCACCCAACAGTGAGTCACCAGCGGTGAGCAGAATGGTGAGCCAAGATGCAGAGTGATATTCCCTTTTTAAACCCTCCCAGAATCTACGGGTATTTTGGTAGAGCTTGTGGCTTAGTCTCTTAGGATTAGACTCATCCCAGCTATATTTACAGGACTGAAAGTCTGGCGTGGAGTCTCACCAGACTCCTCCTGTAATCAGTGGAGAGACACGCTGCCAGGGAGGATTCATCGCTCTTTCAGATTGGCACGGATAACTGAGGAGGTTTTAGGAGACTGATGACGCAACCAGAAGTTTGCAAAGTTGAAGTATTTTTGAATTGTGCTTGCTAGCCTCTTTACAGGAGTTTGGGGCTTTTTCTTGGGTCTCAGGCTTTCTGCATCATATGAAATGTACATCACAGTCTCCCCCGAAATGCCTGTTCTTACTCTCAGGGAACAGAATGCACTTTCTGAACATTTTCAAGTGAATCATAATCAATTTCCAAGTTCAACTTAATTAAAGTTGAGCCCTCTGAGAAGTACTGAATCCATGCCAGCACTTGCTTTATACCAAATGATCTTAATGGCAGTGTAACATAGACTTCAAAATTCCCCATCAGTTAAATTAATTGGAATTTTTTGTAGAAGACAATTTAGAAAGCAATATATTGTAATGCAGGTATGTTACTAGTGACTATTTAATTGTTACCACTATGGGCTACTGACAGACAGCGCTTAAATAATTTGCAAGTGGGGCAACTGTCATCAGGAATGACTTACCAGCCTTCCTCTTTCCTGCACAGCTATTTTGCCCCTAGCAGTACCCTGCAAAGAAAAGATATGTAAAGTGCAAGCATGTCTTTTAAAAATAGTTTAATTTAGTACCACAAACACTGATATGGTTTAATCATAGCATATTATTAGAGAATGGCATCAGTACAAGATGCTCCAACGCAGAAAAATTTCTGGTAGCTGTAATCTTTACTTGGGTTGACGGGGGATTTGTGGGCTCAGTCTGTGAGACTCGCATCTGCCTGGAATGCTTCTTGCTCTCTATTTCTTGGCAGAAACTTTCAGTCTTGCATCCTATTTAAAATCGTTTGTAACTGGAAATATATGTTATGATCTAGTTCTGAAATAGATGCTGTGCCAGGTGAGTCTTCTCACTCCCATGGGCGAGTCTTGGTTCAGGCACCTGAACCTGGGCTGTCTATGTAAGAAATGAAGGCTACATGCTGTATTTCTAGGTTGGTCTCAATGCTTTGTACCAGTATTGCAGACCACTGAAATTTGGGAGAGAATCCATGAACTTCACACGGGAGTCCCAGCTCAGTGTAGGCTTAGCCAAGGTCTCCATGCAGGGAGCAGCTCCAGAGAGACAAAATGTGGAGATGAGTAGGGTGCTTTCTTCCACATCTTAAATCTGCTCCACACAATCTTACTCCAACTGAATTGCTAGGGTATATGAGTGCAGCATCTGTAGGCTAACAGCCATACCACAAACGTCGTATACTAGTGGGAAACACTTCAGTTCTCAGCACAGTACCCAGGAGTCCTTTGGAAGTGATGATGGAAATGGAGGTTGACAGCAGAGAAGGGCAATAGCAAAAATTAAAGCTGGTTCAGTGTAAGCAGCTTCTACAGGTAGGACAAAACATCTGACACTGATCCTCAATAAAAGAAACCGGTTTCCATCTTCAGGACTACAATGATCTGGGCAATGGCATGACGATGGCTTTTTTAGTGTATTTTGCCCAGCTGAGGAACTTAAAAGTTCCTTGGTCTCCTTCTCAAGTGTTTTCCAGAGCTCTTTGGAGTACAGACCTTCTCAGAGTGCCAGTGGATAAAGACACTACTAAAATCGTGAAACCAATCACTCAGTTCAGTTCATAGCGTTATTTCAGTTTTGGCATGGCCTCTGAGTTCTTAGCTGTCTAATGCACTGGGAAGTGCCTCCCCAAGCATGGGTAATAGATAAATAAATAAAAAAGGAAAGCAACCTTTTCAACTAAGGGCAAAATGTACAGAAATTAAAATGACACAAGTTGTTATCAGCTGCACATTGGCTCCTATGCGCACAGTCTCTAGATATAATCAGTAGGTGCTCAGACAGATAATTACAGTCTTCCCGCAAAAGGCTTCATGTAGGAGAGCCGCCTGCCTGCCTGCTGCCACTTGCAGGATCAGAGCTGTCCTTTATTTTTATTGTTGTGGATTATGGAATTACAGTTTTCCAACTTCTGTTTAAAAAAGAAGCATTTTTCTAGCACGTCTCCTTTCAGAGGACTGCTGCACTGGGTGAGTGCTGGGCATCAAGAGCGATTTGTCAGCCTTTGTTATAGACTCAGTAGTGATTTATATTTGTCAAAATGCAATTTGCACAATTGGTTTCCTGTTGCAAGGATTACAGGAGCAGTTAGTTGAGGGAGTGTTTGCCTTCTAGCCAGCTGGTGTTGGTTCGTGCTCAAAATAGGGTCAAGGTTGCTTTTTATACAGGAGTAAGAGGTGGTCAGTTGAATTGTTACTTAAAATCTCTTTAGGTGCACAGCATCTGCAAGCAAGCACTGCTCGTTCAGGAATCGTCTGTCCTGCCACAGGCAAGCTGGCCTGTAACCTTTGTGAAGGCAAGAGTCAAATAATGATAGTAAGAAATTACGAGGTTTCTGGGGGGTTTTATGCTCAGTACCACATGCTGCACGTCAGAATATCACTTTTAAGTGACTTGCATACAGCTGGTGGCACATGTGCCACAGCTTAGGAATCCCAATACAGACATTATAAAAACATTTGATCACAATGTTTTCAGCCACACCTGAATTTTTTTTTTCCGAACTCAGACCAACACTGATAGTGTCCAGCAAGTCATTACTTTATTTGCCTGAAGTAAGAAGCAGAGGTGGTGGGTCATGTCATACTCTCTGGGGCAGCTGCTTTCTCAGGTTCTTTAATTATGTGTCCTGTGGGCCATGCTGCTATTTCACACTTCCGAGGAGCCACTTTCTTGCTGTCGTGATTGTGGATCCCCATCTTCATTTCAGAGTCAAAAGTGATGGCGGAGTCCCTGAGGGAACCTGTTCTCAGTCCACATGTGCTCTCCTTGCAGATCACCTAAAGCCATGCTATGCCACTTACTCAGTCATATGGTGGCACTGGCTCTGCTGCCCCACTTTGTGTTTGAATGAGCTATTGAAAAGTATTACATTAATTTTATGGTTAGGCAGAGGGAGAAGTAAGCATAACCACTCACTCATTTTCCTGGTTGCATGGCAGGCTTGGTTGGCAGGGTGTTTTCTGTGCAGGTGGTAAGTCTGCAGAAGGATCTGCAAGAATTTGTTAATCTCTGTTAGATCAGTCTGAGATTCGCTGAGATGCTGTTTGGCCTTGAAGGATATTTTTCAGCTTTTTATTAGTCATGAACATATTTAACCCCTTAGCAATCAAAATCTTAGTGTGTAAGAGATAAAGACAACAATAAAGAAAATATGGGGTAACAGATACTCTTGGCCAAATAAGTCATTAAAAAAGTTAGATGCATTCTTGTGACACAACAAAGTTGTACATCTCTGTGTTTACAGATACCCTCATTATTTTGGTATATTGTTTTTAATTGCCTGCATTTGTGTAGTACTGTTTGCTTTTGAATGAGCAGGTGGTTCCAGTGGTGCTGCAGGATAAGTCAGCCCTTCAGAGATCAGAGCTGATATTTTACACCAGCCAGATGCTTCCCTTCATTGTGAGATATAGGAGGAAAGCAAAGGAGAACAAAAAGGATTTGGAGTGTCTTCAAAACTGAGAATGGAATGGTTTGAACATACCTTTTTCTCTAGAAAAACTGGAGTCCTGATGATACAACATAGTGTAACATTTTATTATTTTAATGCCAATTTTATTAATCTAAATTTATTTCTGGATTTTTTTAAACCCTCAGAAAGTAATTACATAAGACCATTGGCATTTATGGCTATGGAAACCTGAATTTACACTCAGGTTTGAGTGTCATGTTCCTGTTTGTTGATGTGCTTCTAATGGCTTTATAAGCCAGCAAGCAGAAAACAATGAGCATATGCAGGTAGAATTTCAACCATCTGGGTGCCATAGTGAAAAAGATAGTTTGCTATTAACAGAGTTTTCGCTGTCTCAGATATTAATTAGTTAATACTTGTTTTGCTGTGGCTGATGGTGGAGCATACCTGAGAGGTATTGATATTGTAGACTTAAAATAGGACATAAATAATTCATAGCCACAAGCATTAGAAAAGATATGACAAGCGGCTTTGCTATTAGAATATCTATGGATCACTCATGCTCTGGGTATGTTTTAACGTTGTAGGAGGCAGGTACAGAGAGAGAGCAACTACTCAGTTATCCTGAACATGTATTGTTTGAGAAGGATAGAAGTGGCTCTGATATGTTGCAGGTAGTTATGAACCTGTCTCCACCTGCCGTTTCACCTGCTCTAACCATATGAAGACCCTTACAGTTCTTATTCAGCTTATTCTAGATTAGATGTTAGATAAAAGACTTACCTGCTAAGTTCAGTGGATCAAAACATCAATCGGTCTAAATCAGAGTAGTGTCACTGAAGCTATGGAGATACATCCCCTAAACCAGCTATGAATTTGCTTGAGGAGTACAGGATTGGGCTATGTGAGGTCCCCAGTAGCCAGAATAATGCAAAGGCAAGGAGAGGGGAAAGAAACGGATCAAAGGACTGGTGATAAGGCAAAGACGACAGAGAATGAATATTCTGCGTAGCCTCCTCATACAAACTGTCCATTAACTTCAACTGGATTGCCTCTGTGAGACCTGCCGTATTTAAATATAGAAGAGGAGAGTGATTAGCAGAGAAAGTAGAAAGGGAGAAAAGTGTTGGGATCAGAGGAGATCAAGAATGATGGGATGATGAAAAGAATGGAAAGACAGTAGATAAGGATTTTAAACCATACATATTTATTTCTGAATCCAGCATGTTCACACTTATATTTTAAAACTAGTGCTCAACGTTCATCGCTGGTGTAGCTCCTTCGACTTCAGCAGCTACACCACCTGTGAAATTGATCCTGCATGTTCATTTGCAGTCATTTTTTCCCCAGTAGAAGCTAACTTTCTGCTTATTCACACTTTGCATTTATTGTAGTTGCATGTAGGCAAACATATGGTGGTCTGATTGGGGCAGGGGGCAGAAAATGCAATTTCTTCCTGACTTTCACAGTATTATGTGAAAGTCCAGACAATGAAGTCTGGCTTCAGATGCCCCAAAGCATTGTGATAGGCGAGGAAGAGGGTCCGATTAAATATTTAAGAGGCTGGGCCCACTTTGCTGCTGCAGCAGTGTATAGATTACACCTGGTGAAACCTGGTCCGCAGCGGGGCGGTCGGTAAGTGCCGGGCATGAGGAAGGTGCAGAGAGGAGTGCGCTGAGGAGGCTGCTGCCATACTATGGTCAGCAGGGAATGGATTTGGCACTGCTTCTGCCTCTGCCACTGTGACTGCGTCATCCTGTGCCGAATGTCTTGTAGGTGATGGAAACCTCCCCCCTGCCTTGCGCGCCTCATCCCTTGCATGCCATGCTCCAGTGGGAGCTGTCCCAGGAAGGGGGAAGGGATGCTTGCGCCAGGGCGTTTTGCATGGAAATGTTCTGTGCCACCATCCAGTTGTGCTGGGAAATCGCTAGCAGTTGTAGCTTGTTGACGGATCGTTTGTCTTTCACTTGCTTTTAATTCCAGCAGGCGGGCAGTCGGATGCTGAGATAATATTTGAAAGAAATGACCCATTAGGTTCAGATGACACCAGCATTAGTCAGGGCTGTTAAATCAGGAGAAGTCATTACAGTGAGAATATGGGACAATGACTTCTGAATCAACGTGTTGGATTGCTTCTGCCTTTACTTGCTAATGAATAGCATCTGTATTCATGGAATAGATATTGGTTTAACAAAATAGATATGAACAAGGGCAGCATTTTATACCTGCTATAGTTATCTGGATATTTACCTTTTTTTTTTCTCCATAACGACCTGCCTGTGACTGTCAATTCCTGTTAGCTTTTCTGGAAATGAGGATTTGCAGGGTTGTGGAGGGTTGGGCCATTAGGCTGAGGAGGATGGGTGGATTTACTATGGACCTTCCTAGTTAGTGGGACTTTTGCTTCCCTTAAGCAGAGAGCTTGGCTTTTGGTGTTAGTGTGAAGGGGATCAAGTGCTGAATTTGAATTTTTTTGTTTATCCATTGAATTTATTAGACTTGTGTGTTTATTGTCAAGGAGGACCACCCATTACTAATGTTGTTTTTTCATGTTTTTTCATAAATCCCTCCATTTTGTTGTGTTTCATTGATAAGTCCTCTTCCTTCCAGCACTCTGTCCAGGTACAGGTGCTAGTTGGCTTACAGCACTGCTGGCGTTTAAATCACAGTAAAATGGATCTTGTCTGGATCTTAACCATTAACTAGATGCAAACTGTGTGTTTATAATGTGGTGTTTCCTATGTGTACATGTTGCTTTGATGCATGTTTGGGGCCCTGCTGTTCGCCACGTTGTGGAGAAGACTGCCCTGAGGAGTTTACTGTCTCACCGGAGAGTGAAAAAGGAAGGAGACACTTAAAAACTGAGAGACTTGCCTTGCAAGGTTATACGTGGAGTTGGGCCAAGAATAGACTATGGTGCTCTAGGTGCCTTGGGTGCTGCACCAGGCTACACTAAGCATATATATTTTTCTGATAAATCTTATTGTTAAACAGAACTAGAGATGATGTTTGACAAGCCAAGTGTGTAAATATCAGCTGATTGAACTCCTGTACGTGCCAGAGACTGGGTTCATTTTCCCTGTGGCTTCAGAGATTTTCAGAGATTCAATTTGTTCCGAAAAAGGATTGAATTCCTGCTTTTTATTTGATGTAAGGAATTGTAAGTATGACATGAGTATAAACAGGTATATGCATGTACAAATGTGGAAATACACACATGGTCACTCTTAGCTAAAGGAAGAGATTCAGCTTATGTTTCACGAGATGGATGCATGGGGCTTGAGACATTGCCCCTTGAAGTCAGTGGGAAAGCGCTTTCTGAGCTCAGCGATGCTCTTAGCGCAGAGCATGAGGCCAGCATTGCCAGTGCTGCCTTCTCTGTTGGGACAGAGCCTGGCAAACTGTCACTGGAGCGAAACAATTCATGTCCTCATTAAAACCAAATTCAGGAAAATATCTTTGTAATATAAGCCATATGTTTAGATGGTGTGTATTGATTTACACCCTTGACTTCTTTGGAGCATCTACTGCCTGGGCTCTGGCGTTAACCAGACCCCCATGCAGTAGCATGGAAGTGACAGCTTCTCAGTATGGCTAATGTTCTCAATTTTAACATGAGTCTGATGATATTGGGCATTTTTCTTAAAGTTCCATTACTGCCTAGAGGCATGAGATTATGAGCTAATCTTAACCTTTATTGAAAAGTTTCGAACCTGGATGTGCAGTAAAATAGGCTTGACGCACATTCTAAAAATCAATCAAAAAAGGAGGGGTAAAAAAGAACTGAAGTGCTTGTGGGCTTGTTTATTTAATACTAATAATTGTGGGTTTTATTTAATACTTCCTTTTAGCTAGTCTCATGCTCCTGAATTTTATAGATTACTTTTTCACTTACGGCACTGATTGACATCTTTTCCCATCACCTTCCCTGTATGTGTTTATAAGGACAGTGACATTGGAATCACACCCTTAGAAATTCAGCGATGCCTTTTTTTTTTTCCTCAGAAAAAAAACAACTATTTCCATAGCTTTCTGTGTACATACCATTTTTCTCAGAGCCAGAGGCAGTTCCCATAACAAAAGCAATCGGTCATCAACTAAGTAGGATGCTTACTTATCATGAAACTGCCTGCGGAAACAAGGCTGTTTCTCTAAATGCAGCAGAGCCCCCGTGTCAGCCCCTGCAAAGGAGGGAGGTGCTGATGGTCCCCCGCTCGGTGCTGCGTGGCAGGTGGCTGCCTTACCCGCCTCTATTTCATTAGTGCATAATTGAGCAGCCGCTGAATTAGTTCTTCCTTGCTCAGAGCTCAGCACAGCAAACAAAATTCCCCCGGGATGCTCTGGTTCCACCTTTCCCTGACATGCGTGGAGGTTTCCTGTGCTCTTCTTGCTGGACGAGCAAGACTCTCTGTTTCTTGGAAAGCTGGTGCTGCACAGGGTCTGGTCCTGTCCTGACGCCTTCACTGGGCACCGCGGCGCTGGGGCCTGATCCAGTTAGCTGTGTAGGCATCGCCTTCCGCTTTGCTGCCTCCTGAAGGTCTGGTGCTTGAAGCACTTCCCTGGGAAGTGGGGGACCAAGGTTCAGCCACCTCCCCTGCCCAGGGGGAACTGCAGCTTTCATTTCCCACCTCCCCCCGGCCCCGACGGGTTCGTGCTATTCTAGGTCAGTGTGCGATTTTTTTCTTCCTGTTACAGCTGAGCTGCTGAGAGCAAAATAATTCCCAGTTCTTGTGCACTTCTTATACTTCATGTTAATCAGTCACCGGATAAAATACAGGGAATCCCGGACCAGGCGCTTGGATGTGCCACCCCTGTTGCATGCCCTAACCATGGGGATGCAGTCCCACCACCCCAGGCTGTGTTCTGGGGGAGATGCTGACCCCGATAGCTCTGAAGCCACCTCATTGTGGAAGGCTTCCTGTTTGCACAGTCACCTATGTGTATTTTTAAATTTCTTTTAAAGCTGGTTGTGCTATCTTTTATGTGAGAGGTAACCCAAGCTGTGCTCCTGAGCTGAGGCACTGACGCTGAGATAAATGCACCTGAGCCATGTCCTTTACATATTAAATATGATCCCTGCTGTCAGAGTGCAGTTGCTTACTGCAGGAGCTGCTTTAGCACCGACTCATCTTTAGTGCATTCAGAATGAAAAAAATAAGTTTTTCTCCAGCTCAACCAAGACACCAGCGTGAAAAATTATCAAATGCAGTGCCAGCGCCATGATGGATAAACAGCCAGGATCAAACAATTGCCATCATATTTTATGCAAAATAACTGAGCTAACAGCTTTAGCAGTTGAGTCAAAGGCACACTGGTTTCATGTCGATGTGTTCAGTAGTGCTTCTGGTGAATTGAAGATAGTTTCTTTCTAATCATCTTGCAGCACCGGATCTTTGCATGGCCTTTCTATTCGGTAACTCCTCTCTGGATCTCATGTCTTACATCCTGCCCAGTGTACATGCACAGCCACGTGTAAAAAAAGGACTGTGCGCAGTGCACACACCTGTACACAGGTACTTGCAGGAGGTGTGAACTACTGATAGGGTAGGGCACTCCCATGTTAAATACCAGGCTCTTTTTTCCAGCTCTGTCACTGTCCTTAAATCTTATCTACATCAGAAAGTTTCAGCAGTGAAATCAGTTTTTAGTTTAAATGAACAGACTTCATACAGACCCCCTGTGCTCATACCCTTATTTCAGTTCAAGGAGGGCCTGTTTCATGTTAGGCTAAAGGAATCTCACAGGTGAAAGGTAAAAGATAAAAGTAAAGCAGTCGCAATCTTGGGAATGGCACTTTTAAGAGCTTCTAAACTGGTAGTTTCTACAATTCAGCTGAGAGTTGGTACCTGGATACACACTGCTCCTTGTCCAGTGTAGTATAAGGTAACACGAGGNAACTAATTTGGTCTGTGTCAGAACAAGTGCCTTAGGTGACCTTTTGCACAGGTTTAACTGTGTCAGTAGCAAATCTCACCTGTAGGTAAATTGATGCAAATGAATTTCACTTGCGCAGACATGGTCTGGGTGTAATCAAGTCACTTAACTTCTGCCTCACAGCATTGGTGAAGCTTAATTAAGGCTGATAAAGTTCTTTGCAGTTCTCAGAGGAAAAGTTTGGTCCATGTGTAAATGATGTTATAGAAGGTATTTAATGTACTCTGTTATAAATGCCTATGCATAACATTCTCTGAAACTCATTCTATTTCAAGTTAAAATTTAATAGGAATGAGGCAAACACTGCCTGAAAGCGGGTTTTGTGGCATTGTACCCAAACCCTCCCTTTGGTGGGTGTGCTCCCTCTCTTTGCCAGGGCGGTTTTGCTTACCGTGATTCAAATGATCCAACAGGATCCTGTACGGAGTTGTAGGCGCTCTGTCACATAGTTAACAGCACAACAAAACCTTAATGGCATTAAAATTTTTAAAACTGAGCCACTAGTGACCCATGGACAAAACTGCCCCATTTGTCCGTCTGTCCGTGCTTTGTCTCAGCCCCTGCATCTCTGTCAGACAGACAGTCCCCGCAGCATGCCTAACGCATGAGCTGTTGCACGTCAAACAAGGCAGGATGTGCAGAGTCCCAAACCCCTGGCATGGAAACGCCGTGGCAGCGTGGCAGCACACGTGAGGGGCCGTGGCTCTTCCCAGCTGCAGTGATGGGGCGCAGCGAGCAGGGTGATCCCTCTTCCCAGTCCTTTAACTCACCATGGAAATTTAGGTATACGTGACCTGTCGTGTCATCCAACTCTGGTTGTACTAGCTTGGGCCCCAGAAGCAGTGTAGGCACCCTACTTTATCTATGTGCTTTATCTAGGCTAATTAGATTGGTGCTTTGTCCAGGATAATTGTCTCTACTAATGAGTTTGAGCACACTGTCACTAGCACAGTGATGTTGTGCCCGGTTCGGTGGGCACTGCCTCGCAGCATGTGGCCACGCCAGGACATCTCCGGCACATGCAGTCCCCACCAGGACAGACCAAAGGGGCTGAGAGCAGGTTGAGGTGCTCAGGGCAGAGGCAGATGGTTAAAGTGCTGACAGAGTCCAGGCAGCAGCGGCGTGATTGCCCAACAGAGGCAAGAGAGCTAAAATTACAGCCAGGCTGTGAACGGGGGAAGCGGTGGTGTAAGGAGACACAGATAACTTCCCCTCTCTGGCCGGAGCGGGGCCGAAGCCCACTTGATTTCACACCCACGTCACAAGGCTGGTCTGCCTGTGGGGTGCTCAGGGGGGACCGGGCAGCTGTGCAGCCAGAAGCAAGGAACCCCCCCAACTGTGTGGGGGTGAAGGGGAGAGGTTATGGTGAAGCAAAATGCACTGTCCAGCTGAGTCCCGGCGTGGGTTTGCAGGTTGGCCCCAGGAGCTGGCAGCAGCCCGGCCAGGACTCCATCTCCAGTGCCCTGACATGGCAAACAGTGGCCCAGGCTGTACCTGAACGGGGACACTGAGATTAGTGTTGGTCAGAAATGCTTTTGATAACTGATTTTTTTTTTATGCCAGAAAATGCCAGTTTATTTGAAAGATACTTCTGTGGGAAAGAAAAGCTTTGCAGGAACTTGTAATCTGGAATGATTTCTTCTGTTCAGGTCAGGATAAGCAAGTGTTTATGTCCCATTCCCAGGATACAAATGACAACGGGTCAGACCTGGTGCCTGAACCCGAGTCTTCCGCCATCCAAGTATGTGCTGAAACCATCAAGCAATGAAGGAGAGCTGTCTGTCTGTCTCTCACCTCTTTTCCTCCCATAGTCTGCTGTGGGTTTTTTCACACAGAATTATCATGTTCTGTTCAGATGCAGAACAAAAATTTTCAATCTCATGAATTTAAAGCCCAGATATCTCTTACTCAGCTCTGACTCTGGACCCTTTCCTTAGCCCACCACATTCATCACACTGGTCCATAAGGACCATGGAGGCTATAGGGGTTGCAGAAACCACCGCTGGGAGCTCCTTCCGGTGTGTATAATGAATAAAGGAACTGTTAAGTGGGTCAGATTGGATTTTCTGTATTGAAGAAGCACAAAATCCTGGTTGCTCAGGGAAATGGGCCTAGCTTTGCCACTTTCTGGAGTGCATGCAGTCAGTGGTGCTCGCAGTTGTAGCATAAGTAAAAGAGGAGGAAGAAACGCCACTTGGGGCTGCCCCAGCAGGAGAGAAATGATGACATTGCTCCTGCTTGCTCGTGCCTTGCCACTGCAGCTACACCAGAGTGGAAGCCAGAGCGGAAGCCAGAGCATGGGTTTTCCCTCAGTGACAGCTTTGGTCCTGTTTTGTGGCTGGCCATGGGTCCAGACGCGGACATCTCTGAGCAGTGGCAGGGCGCAGTGGTGCAGGAGTGGCCACCGGCATATGGAAACCATCACAGCCACCGTGAAGCAGTGCCCTATGCCAGGAGTTCCCCATTGCCATCGTTAGGGACAGCTGGGGAAGGGCAGAGTGGGTGCTGAGACAGCTGAGCGGGATGAGAAACAGCAAGCATGGAAAATGTCTGTGTGCTCCCAAAATCTGCCTTGAGCCCAATCACAAGATGCTTACATAAAAATACAGTTAATTATTACAAAGGAACCAAGCAAGGAAACACAGACATTCACAGCGTATCCCGTGCATTAATTAGTTGCTAAAAATGTAGATCGCAACAGCTGTGAAGCTGCAAACGGGTCAGGGGCAAAACCGTCTCTCCTGGTTGTTGTGCTGAGAAGAGCACTTCTCTTTGAGGCTGTTCCCAAAGGCTGTCAGGGTTGGAGGCAGCTCACAGGGCAACTTGAGAAGTGTGTTTAAATGAGGATGCCATCACCAAGAGCACTTACTGTTTATGTCTGCTCAGGTCTGAGAAATATCTAAAAACGTGGAGAGGAGTTAAACCTAGAAATCCACTTGAATTTCAAAACCCCTCAGTCAAACAGGTGTCTGCTGCATGTGCACTGCAGAGCATACACATATGGAACCAAGTGTAAAAATAATCCCTGCCTTCAGTATCTGTGTGAGCTTTGGCCGAGCATGCTAAAAGCAAGCTCAAGGACGAGAGAAACAAGAAGCTCCACCATTATGGAGATTGAAGTTGTCTGCAGACTTCACATCAGATGGTGGTGTGTCTGGGTCTGCTGAGAAGTCTGGATTGGGCAGGGGGGAAATCTAGCAGAATTTATATTTCTGGCAATGAACAGACCTGAAACCTTAGGTTGGACTTTTAAGTGTAGTGGTCACCCTCAGGCAAAATCTTGGTTGCCAAAACAGGGTGCATCTAACCTTTTTCTTTAGGGTTTGCAAATTAAGTTTCATATTACTATAGAAAAATGATTGGTTTGAATAAGATCACAAGCAGAATGCCAGAAGGAATTATTTCCTGTAGTCGTAATTCCAGCAAAACCACAACCAGTGCCAAGCAGAACCAGCGTGTTTCCCCACTGGTGACAAGAAGAGCTATAACCCACTCGCAGCAAAAGGTGTAACTGCCCTGAACACCCTGTTATCCCAGGACAATTCCACATACAACTTTCTTTGAACTCTTTTCCAACCAGTTCCAATCAATACAAGCCTCTGCAAGAACACAGAACAGGTATCCCTGTCCCCATGGGCTGTGACTGACCCCTGCAGCTGGTCTAGGCTTTTCCTCAGGTAGCATTATCTTATCAACTTTTACTCCACCACTACTTGTTTTACACAGGAGAGAGGACAAGCTACCTATTACAGCTTCATCCTCCTCTTCTGTTCATGCTTGCCTTTTTTTGTCTCCCAACTTCATTAGGGTGCTTCACTTCTAAAGCACTTTGAGAAGAAAATTGTGCTAAACAAAACTAATGTGCAGATGAGGACATTAAAAATATCTTAGGATTGGGTAGGAAGTGAATACAGTTCACTTCTTTAATGTCTCAACACTGGTCACTAGTAAAACAGAAGAAAAATGAGTTTGGAGAAGATTTAAATAAATAAATGATGTTTTGCTGCAGTTGATTTAAGTAAGAAATCTAAACCTGTAAAAGAGAGGAATTAGTGATTACTCAGAAAACACTAATTGTTACATGCCTCAAGATATCCGAGAGAGAATTAAGGCATTTTGGGGGCCATACAGTCATGTACCCTGTGCATCTGAAAAGTTGTCTGGCTTTTTAAATTAATGAGCAAATAAAAATCTCTGGAAATTTGTTACCACTTATGCAAAGAGTTTTTGAATGTCGATTATTTATCGAGTAAGGTCTGAAGTAGCTTTTTTCCTTCTGACCTTTTTTCTTTAGTTTTTGTCTGACAAAAGAGGAGGGCATTTCTGTAGAAACTGTGAAGAAACTTGCAATTTCAAAACATAATTAGGAGCTTTATGTGCTTCATTTTAAGGACATTTCACACTATGACCAAATAATAAGAAGAACAAAATGCTGCCAACTGAAACAATCAGCTGGGCTTCTTAATGTAAAAAAAATTAGGGACTGTTAATGCATGGAGCTCATCTCTGAATAAGGGAGTGAAATTAAGTTATTTCAGTGAAGTGAGGGAAAAATTTTCCAGTAGCATTGTCTGAATTGACTTGTGGTCTGCCCTGGGAATATATCAGGTATTTGCTGTACCACAGACAAATTTTTTAAAGCCAGTGTTCATTTTGCAACCACGTATTGCAACCAAAAGCTGTGTATTTAGTTTCAAGTGTGGTTTTAATCCTGCAAGCATACACATACACAGCGGCAAATATAAGTAAACTCATTGAATTTACTAGGACTCCTTCATGCTGAAAATTGAGATGGACTTGTTTGCAGATTCGTATGCTCTTTCATTTACCTGCCTGCTATGCAAGATCAGCTTGAGAAAGCCCCAGGTGACAAAAAGCAACAACCCCAACTTCCAGATGTGTTTTGTAACATTACCTTAAAAGGATTTCTTTAGGCTACTTTCCAAATTGATTTGGTTGGATTTGTTTGGTTTTAAACCTACATAGCCAGCTCATAACAGTGCCCACAGGAAAAAGGATCTGGTTTTTTTGTGTGGTGTTGATAGTTGGGTCTTCGATTCCTTCTGCATGTCTAGTATTAGTCAAACTGGCCACACTGCCTCATTTTTCTGGGCATTTAGCCCCAAGAGAAGATTCACGCCAAAGTACCAGATTAAGATGGCATCATTAGAGACTCCTATATACTTTGACATGATTTATTACCAGGGAAGAATTGTTTCTGCTGCCTCATTCTCTGGCCTTTCTTGTTCACGTTGGTGCCTACTTTTAGTCCTCTTTCCAAGCAGAGTGCAGGCTTCTGTATGATGCTCTGAGTCTTTATACAAGGGAAGTTTTCTCGTGATAAAATCATATGCAGGGATCAGCATGGCTAAGGCTTGTCACGGTGGAATTTGTTAACCAGTGCGGGAGGTGTAACTGGCTTAAGCAGAAGAACGCTGACTCCTAATAGCTGAGATATTGGTCTGTGTAGGTGGAGAGTAGAACCTATTCTCTTTGAGTTGCTGGACCTCCCGGGACAGTTTCTCTACAGCCGAGGCAAGGGAGAAAGAGATATTTTCTTCGTATTCCTGGAGGCGACTAGCCACTTCATCCACCTTTGGTGCCTCTTCATCTTTCCAGGTCAGTATTCCCAATGAGTTGGCATACGACGCTGGTGCGCTCTGTATCAACTTCCGCCGCATGGGTCGTGTGCACTGGACTGCATCTGGATCTTTGGATAAGTGCTCATTCTTCAGGTCACTATAAATCACCTCCAGCACAGCTAATTCCCTCAGGTACTGGATACCTCTCTCTATGATGGTCCATTTGCTTGGGCGATATAAAACATCTTCCTTGTAGGGATATCTTTCCTTTATGCCTGACAGTAGTCACCTCCAGAGGCTAAGGACTTGTGCTCCTTTTCCAATCGCTTTGTCAATGCCCCCTTCCCTAGAAAGGGATCCCAGTTGTTTGGCTTCCTTACCCTCCAATTCCAGGCTACTGGCCCCGTTATCCCAGCATTGGAGCAGCCAGGTGACAATGTGCTCACCTGGACGATGGCTGAAATCTTTTTGCATCTCTCGCAGCTCACTCAAGGATAAGGATCGGGTGGTTTCCATCTCATTTACAAGTTCTTCCTCTTCCACTCCTTGTGATGGCCCTGTTCTTTCATCATCCCTTTCTAAATGAGCTGACTTTCGCTTCCAAGATTTCTTCTTGTGTATGGGGACAACTGATACCAACACAGGTTGGTTCTCTGGTTCAGCTGCAGTGTCTGTCACCGGGGTTTGAGTAGCCGCAGTGCCTGTCATGGGGGTTGGAGTAGCCGCAGTGCCTGCCGTCGGGGTTTGAGTAGCTGCAGTAACTGTCACAGGGGTTGGATTAACTGCAGTATTCTTAAATAGTTGTTTAACCCTAAGCAAGACCTGACACACATTCAGGAGACATAGCAATAGGAACATGCTGGTTTGAACATCCCGAGGATATTCAAATTCCTCAGGAGCTATTGTAATTAGGCTGGAGAAGAAGGGGAAGATGGAGGAAGGTGTCTTCTCCATAGGTTGGCTCTCCGAGGAGAAAAAGTAAAAAGTGTAATTATTAATAATTCCTGATAGATTGCTCCTAAAGTACAGAGGTGACAGCAATGCTGAGTACAAATATGAGATTGGTCTCATGACCAATAATTTCATCAGACCATAAGCCAGTGGTGCACAGTACAGCAAAGCGATAACCTTAATCCATCTCCCAGAGGTAATAAACAGCACATAAGTATGGACAAACAGTATATACGGTAAGTAAGGTGCTACATAACACAACTCTGAGAACAATTCCAAAAACTCCGAGAGCAAGAAAATCAACATTGTGACCAGCGATTAATAAACTAATATAACAAATGCCTATAACAAATTTGTTTTAACCCACTCTGGTCAGATCTGTCCTTATCACAACCCTTCAAGCCCCATGTTGGGCACCAAAAAGGACTGTTGTGGTTTAACCCCAGTTGGCAACCAAGCACCACACAGCTGCTCGCTCACCGCCCCAGTGGGATGGGGGAGACAATCGAAAAAAAAAGTAAAACCTGTGGGTTGAGCTAAAGGCAGTTTAATAGGACAGCAGAGGAAGAGAAAAATAATAATAATGATAGAAGAATATACAAAGCAAGTGATGCACAATGCAATTGCTCACTACCCACTGACTGATGCCCAGCCCATCCCTGAGCAGCGATCACTGCCCCCCGGCCAACTCCCCCCAGTTTATATGCTGAGCATGATGTCATATGGTATGGAATAGCCCTTTGGTCAGTTTGGGTCAGCTGTCCTGGCTGTGCCCCCTCCCAGCTTCTTGTGCACCTGGCAGAGCATGGGAAGCTGAAAAGTCCTTGACTGGTGTAAGCACTGCTTAGCAACAACTAAAACATCAGTGTGTTATCAACATTATTCTCAAACTAAATCCAAAACACAGCACTATGCCAGCTACTAGGAAGAAAATTAACTCTATCCCAGCCAAAACCAGGACAGCCTTGAAGTCTTTCACCCAGAAGTCTGCTTATTGAAATAGCTCAGAGGTACATCTATGTGCACAGGAGAACATGGGTGTTACCTGCACACACCAGGGCCAGGGTCCAAACCGCTGACACTGCTAACTGTGGGAAGTCTGGTCCAGTTCCACAGGTTGGGGATGGGACCTTACCTGTCCTCCTGCTGTGTTCAGAAGTTTAAATTCACTCTGTAGCTGCTGCTCAGGGGTAGCTCTGGCCTTCTTTCACTTCAGTGGTGAAGGTGCACAGTACAAGTATCCATGCAGTAACATGGCATCCTTAAACTCCTTACATGTGAGCCTCCTGCTCTGTGCTTCCCAAATACCTGCTAAGTTTTTTCCTGAGGCTTGCTTCCAAAAAAACCACCTTCTTCCCTCCCCCATTCATTGTTTCATGTGATCTTTACAAAATGTGGCATTTCTGTCTAAATAATTTGCCAAAGGCCTGTGACAAACAATATTCAGTTGTCAGTCATGAGACGTTAAAGAAATGAACTGTCTTCACTTCATACCCAATCCTAAGATATTTTTAAATGTCAGAGCTTTTGACTCAGTGTTTGTCACTGGCTCCAATTTTGGGATATCCAAAACTGGAATACATTGGCCTGATTTTCAGAAAGTGCTGTGTTTCCCTTTCTGTAAATGTTAGTCCTTAAACAGATTTCAAAGATATGCACAATTTCATCAGGATCAGTCAATGCTCTGGAATTTCTGACTGCGACGCATTTCTGCCATCTCTCCTGTTTTCACACAGTCATAGTTTCTAAATTCGTTTTCAGATGACATTCTGCCTGGCAGAAACATATAAAGAAAATTGAGAGAAATATCCTTAACAATTTGTGAGTGACATATTTGGGTTCGTAAGTGTTTAATTCTGATTTATGCTTGTTGGATAACTTTTAAAAGGATGAAATTTTACATTTGAAAATTAAAAAAATAAAGTAGACATCATAATTTCCTGCATATAACTGATCTATTTCTCAGCGCTACTTATCAGGAAAATTGCTGTTGCATTTGATAGAACTCTTATCTGTTTAGTCCCAGTTGAAACCCACCTCGTCAAATCAATGGAACAATCCTCCTTCCACCGAATGCAAGACCACTGTAGCTTTATGTTACCAACAATCATTTTTATTTTCAGAATAATTATTTCTTTCTGAAAATGGCATGTAAGTGTCAGTGTGCTTGATTAAATGTCCAAGAACAGAGATTAAATGATCAGAGTCAAGAGGAGATATGACTTAAATGGTGACATGTGTAGTTGAGTTTTGTTGGTGAATGCCAGTGAAAGCTCAGCTTGGTGTGGATCTTGCAGAAGCAGAAGACCAACAGTATTGTAAAAAGAAAAGCCACCTTTGTAAAAGGCTTGTTTAATCTTGCATCTCCTTGCACCTTCCATCAGGTAGCTTGTTGATGCCAACTCAGCATCAGAGCAGCAATAGCCAACATGTACGCTCACAAACTCAGCGCTGTGGTTAAATTACTGTGCAAGCACAGAATGATCCAGAGAGATTAGGTCTGAACCCTGTAGAAGCTAGAAATGCATCCCAGTGCAATGGACTGTCCTTCCACAGGACATCTTTTGCAACTCTGTGGGTCTTCACCCTCGCCAAGGGATGAGTACGTAGTCTATAGCTACTGCAATGCCAAGTTACTGGACAAATCTGCTCACACATTTAGCCATTGGATTCTCCCAGTGGGACTAAAAATTTACAGGAGGCGATGATTTGTCTAATAGGAAAAAATAAAAAAAATAAAGCAGAGAGAGGACAATAGTGCTTGAGGTTTTTCTCTCATAGTAAGATGGACAAGTAATTAAACTGAGTGGCACTGTTTTTTGAAGAAGTCAGCTACATTTGCTTTCCTAATAGCATTCTTTTCTTTTTTCTGTAGGTCCAGCTGCCCAGCGCCAGGTCCAGAATGGGCCATCTCCAGATGAGATGGAAGCACAGAGAAGGTAAGTGGAGTTAATCAGTTATGGTAGAGTTCTAGTTTGTAAATTGGATGAATGTGCAGTTCTTGCTCACCAATAAGCACTGTTCTTTTTACTTGTACCTGTTTTAAGGTGATTCTGAGTTTTCTGTAATTATTGCTAATGATTCCGTAATGACTTTTTAAAGGGTCAACTGAAGCCCTAGGTAAACTCTTTGCTCAAAGCAAGTGTGAGGCATGCCTATGTTCAGAGTTAAAGACAAAACATGTTTAAAAGCATTTTGTAGAGTGTGTGTTTCTCAAGCACATTAAGAAAGCCTAACCTTATCCTGTTCTGGATCACCTGCTGGCAGTTGACAGTCATATGTCTGGCAGGGAACATCTGACGGACCGTATACACTCTCATTAATAGCTTAGGCCCGTTTTGTGTATGGCTACTTCCTATATCATATGCTGTTCCTTTTATGAATGTTTTGCTCTAAACCACCATAATAAATGAAAGTGTAAAGTCATACCCTTCACCTTTACACGTATGTCTGGCCTGAGTGCCATTATTACACATGGCCTTTTCTCTAGCTGCTAGGAGTGGTCTCCTTGACGTCAAAGGGAAGGTAGGCAGGAGTGTCCATCCTTATAAGCCTGTCTCCGTAATCAAATTATGAGCCCCATCTCATTTCAGCTTTGCTGATTCAGCCAAGATTCCTGTAGCAGCAGTAGAAATCCCTGTAGCAGCAGCATCTTCAGCTTCCTTTGCTAAGTATAAGACATACCTGTCCCATTCTGGACAAAGTTTTCTTGTCTGACTGTCCATGCTGTGATCCGTCTGCCGGGCACCAGTGGTGTCCATGCCAGCAGCACTGCTTAGCCAGGCTCGTGCTTCCCTGTTGAAGTATAGGCTTGTGCACACACAAAAAAAAGCACCTTTGTTCCCCATATTCCTGCTCACTGCAAGTGTGTTTCTCCTGCTATATGAGAAACACCACAGAATATTCTGCCGTAACATGTACAAGCTGGTGAGCCTCACTTCATCAGGAGTGTGCTGGAGTACAGAAATCTGCAGGACCTGTCGCTGTTCCAAGTTTGGTGCCTGGCATCGCTTAAATGAGGTGTCTGCATTTGCTTCTGCAACGAGGGGAGGATCAGCAAGTGCAGTCAGCCCTCCAGAGGACTTGGCCCAGTGTTTGGTTCAGATAATAAATAGCTTTGTAAGGATTTTAGTGGAAACAGATCTGCAGGGGCAGTTCAGCACCAAAGATGTCGGATGTCAGACTGACGTGAGAGAGGCTCAGTGGGCTCTGCCTTCATTTGTAGGTGCAACCTGTAAGCAGGCAAGGTCCCCCCTTGCAGGGTCCAGGGACCGCCCTGGTCCTATGAGTAGTGTAGCTTGATATCACATGCTCCTGGAGCACCAGAGATGAAGTGTTGCAATATAGTGTTTGTATTCATGCTCCAGGGCTACCGTTCTGACTGGTCTCTCCACAAAACCACGTTTAGGTCAGTCAAGACAAGGCCCCTTGCAGAGGCTGTGGTAGGAACTTAGGATTCTCTCTTTCCCCCTCCCCAAAAACTGTAAGAAAAGTGTAGAATCATAGAATCATAGAATGCTTTGGGTTGGAAGGGACCTTTAGAGGTCATCTAGTCCAACCCCCCTGCAGTGGGCAGGGACATCTTCAACTAGATCAGGTTGCTCAGAGCCCCATCCAACCTGACCTTAAAGGTTTCTAGGGATGGGGCCTCCACTACCTCTCTGGGCAACCTGTTCCAGTGCTTCACCACCCTTCCCCTGTAGGGAAACTGGTTTCCTGTGCCTTTATGAATAACTCTGAATGGCCTGAGATTTAGTAGGGATTTACATATGACTATGAAATCGATCAGCGGGTAATCATATTTCACTGGAGATTTGTCAGATTTACTTTGGGATAGCAGAGGAGAGCTCCTGCTCACCCAGAGGCGGGGGGGATGCTGCCTGTCCCCACCGCCTGGCTGAAAGACCTGATCCAGCTCTTCATTTAACCAGTGGAAATTACTGATTCTTCAGACTCTATGTAACTCAGACCTCCAATTTAGGTGTCTAGTCTGTACATTTAAAGTGTGAGCAACTTAACTGCATCAGAAAAAAGAAATGTTTTATTTATTGTTTTTCGTTTGGAGACAGTAAAAGCCTTTTGGGTAGGTATTATTGAACTGCTACAGGGCACATGGTTCTGGGAAAGCTTCTTTTGCTCTATTGGACTGGAATAAGCTATGCCAGTAGATGCACTTACATATTACTGCATCGGCACTAGAGGATTTTCACCTTTAATTATGCTGATGCATTCTTTAAGCATAGAGCAGACCTAATTTTAGGCCTAGCTCTTTTTGAACATCTTATAAGCAGGCAAGGAAATGAAGTTATGGTAACTACCCTGCAAACTTGGCTGTTTAAAAGGTAGAGACCTTTACACAAATGTTAAAAGAATATATTTTTACGTCAGAGTGTAATTTGTCCCCTCTTGTACTTTACTCCTTGCATACTCCTTAAGCAGCCTTGTGCCAATCTCAGGCTTTATTTAGTTCCACTGGAATAAATTTGACTTCCTAAGAGTGTAAGAACTTCTCCTTTTAGCACGTGTGGGAGGGTGTATTTGGCACACATAACCTGCTTCTGCCCAAGGGCAGACAGGGCTGGCATGAACCCCAGCGACTTCAAATGGCAGTGGCTGACCCTTGTTTTGGGGAGCACCCCGCACCTGTCTCTGCTCTGCAGTGGCTCTAACGACTTGGAGACGTCTTACCCATATTTCTTTCCTGATCTGTCAGGCTGGAGTTTTCCAAGTCTGTCCTCCAGATAAACCTAGCATTTTCCCCAGGTTTAATGAGGAAAATGTAAGCGTCACATTGTTCATCATCAAATTTTGCTAATAAATGCCAAGCTAAGGTAGGGGATGGTATGCTTAGGAAATTCTTAGTACATGTGTTTACAACTGAAATTTTAGCAGTGCAATTGGTGCTGTTGCATATGTGTTCAGCCCATAACTATCAAGTGAGAGCCAGGGTATGTATTGAAGTAAGGATTTCTATTTATTTGGTTTAAAGTGTCATAGCTTAAATGAAACCAGTTGAACCAGCCAGCTAAGGCTGTTCCTCAAAACTGTTTTCCCTTTGCACATATAATAATATTCTCAGCTGCCTGTAATGGTTTTCCAGAGATTTCCAGTGTTTGATGGATTGCATGTCCTGAACATAAAACCAGTTCTGGATTGATCCCTCCACAGCGAAAAATTATAATCATGGATTCTCCTGTCCCATCTATTTAATTAGAATTAAAATATGGGAAATTTGTTTTGCAAACTAAGACATTCTTTTTTCATTACATAATGTAACTTTATTTTTCTGGACTTTTTTCTAAAAAAGCTTTTATTTGAATTATTTAAAATTGCAGACTCAGGAAAGTACAAGTAAAAATGTAACAGGGAGATCTCTCTAAAATATTACATAAGGAGTCAAAACAGAAGTAGTGCCTAGAGTTAAGCTTGCCTTACTGTACAGACCGTGAACTAAAGTTGTTACAGAAAAAAGAAATCTCTGAGCAGTTAAGACTGGCCCAAATATCTGTGGAACAAATTCAAGGCAAACTTGGCCTAGAAATCATGGAAGAAAATGATAATAAACCTTGTTACCAAGTGCTCCAGGAAGGTAATTTCAGGGTTGTGTTTTAGTATTGTTGAAATCTTTAGTCCATATCCATGCGCACGGTAAAAAGCCTAGCAAATAGTCTAGTTTTTAGATCTCAATCTTTTTAACGAGAGAAATGCCAGGGAGGGTTTGTGGCAGGGGTCAGTGACAGCTCTTTCTGCGGAAGTGTTACCGTGTGCGAGAGAAGACCTCTGCTGATAGACCCTGGGAACTGCACATCTCTGGGAAGCAGATCCCGGGAAAGGTTTGGCAGTGCATTTCCCTATGGGACACCAGGCCTGGGTAGCACGGGAGCTAGCAGCTCCTGGGGGGAAAGGTGCCAAAAAAGCAACAGTGCAATGTTGTGTTCTGCAGTTGTGGAGGAAACGTGGTGGTCGTGGTCCCCGTGGCCGTGCTGGCTGGCACAGGGGCGGCTGTGCTGGGGCATCAGGTGGCAGGCTGACAGCCAGGTTGTGCAGCTGGACAAAACAGGTTTTGTACAGTCAGCACCTAAACGCAGATCAAGCTTCCTTATATTTTCATTTTAACTACAAGTCCTTTGGTCTCCCGATCCGTAAAAGACTCAGGACTGTGTCCTTTTATGTGAGACGCCCCTTACTCTTCCCTTGCAATGCTCGTGCACTTCAGGTTAACAACATGCGTGGTTGCTGTGCTCTGCTGGACCTGGGGTGCTGCCTACTCCTCCTGCAGAGCCCCTTGAGGAGTTATCTTAAATGGATCAAGCAGCCCCTGCAATGCTCGGCAGGTGCAGGGCAACATCCTGGTTACACTTCCCCAATGCGTGCAGTGGCACCACTGTGGCCAGGGCAAGTAAAATCAAACCCACCTCCATCTCACGGGAACAGCTTGAGTGCTTCTCAGTTTGTAAAGCTTTTACTCAAAATTGTAAAGAATACATAATGACCGAGGGCTCTTTCATTGCTGTTTTAGACAAGTGACGGAGCAACAGCAACAGCGCCAGGAATCTCTGGAAAGAAGAACCTCTACCACAGGCATGTATCAAACCAAGCAGATATAGCATCTTCCTGCTTGTCTCCTCTAGCTGTAGTTGGGTTTTGCATGGTGCTACACAAGAGCTAGACCGCTAAAATTGGTTGTAGTTACAATTAGATTTTAAAGTATTTTCAGCTAGGGACTTACATGCATTAGGGCATGGTTGTGTTGTTTCGCAGAGGCTCAGGTCTGGGGCGTGCAGGTGGAGCTAGGCAGGTTTTGCACTTGGCAAAACTTGTACAGCTGAGGGGGATTTTACGCGTACCAAGGGGGCCTGGCCATGCTTCCTCCACACCCACGAGGAGAGCAGGTAGCACAGCCACCACAAGAGTGACTCCATGATGCCAGGGGATGTCAGCACGAAGGGATGGATGTGCTGGATGTGCCAGGTCAGGCACTCCCCATCACTCTGCAGCACAAAGCAAACTGCAGCGCAGAGGAGAATATAGCTCTAGATGCTCATCAGTGGGGGTTTTGTGGTCATGAAGTGAGGAGTCTTCTTTGAGCTTAATGGAAAATATATATATTTAATGAGCTTACAAAAATCTTCTATAGCATATTAAGTTGCGCTAAGCTTAGAGAAGAGATGACATGAATAGCTTATAACTACAAAGTATGGCTTTGCCTCTCTGAAGGAAGGCAGAGCAAGCAAGCCAAGATGGCCATCTTGTGTTTGGGCTTTTGTTTTGGGAAAGTTTTTTCAGTTAATCTGGCCATATAAGTGAAATGTTTTTCCTCAGCTGTTACAATTTTTTAGTTTTTGATTTGAAACCAGCTCAGACATGCACACATACCTTAGTCAGTTACAGAAGTTGTTGGACTCTGTTTTGGTAGAGGTTACTGTGTGCTATTCTGCATAGGGAACATAGCCAAAATCCTGCCTCAGCATCCGCAAGAGCAGGACTTGGCTCCCAGGGGCTTATGGCTGTCCCCTCCCTGGCTACGAGGTGGCCACGGCTGTGTTCAGCACGTCCCTTGCAGCTGCCCCTGGTGCAAGGGTGATGCTTGTGATCCTAACTCAGATTCATACAGGGCTTGGAGGAGCCTCACTGGCACCAGAGCGTACAGCCCTACCTGTGCTGCCAGGGTCCTGCTCCGCACAGCTCTCTGGTTCTGCCAAGGGTTGGAAAGCCCCAAGCTGTGCCTGCACCATCTCCTCTTTGCTTTGTTAGAGTTTCTGTTTGCATTTACTTTGTGGTTCCTTTTTCTCCATTCCACTTTGCCTTGGTTTCGTTCCTTTCCACATACCCATCTTATTCTTTTCATTTGTCTTTTCTGTTCTTTTAGTTTCCACCCTTCAGATAAGCGTGTGCTCTCCCTCCTCTCCACCCCAGTCTCCTCCTCCCACCTGCAGGAACTGCAGAGCTCCTGCCACTGGTGCTGTGCCCCCCCCCCCACCTCATGCCAGCGCTGTCTCTTCAGCATCCGCTGTCCCCAAGCCCGCCAGTCAATCCTCTTTCAGATCCTGGTGGAGAGCCAGAGAGCCCCGGCAGCTCCTGCACAGGCACTCGGCCTCGGAGCTGCCAACGGCCCCAGGTTCCTCCCCTCCAGCCTGCCCAAACCGCAGGACCATAACACCAGGCATCAGGCGAACCTCACTCTCTCCACCACCTCCCCATCCTTCCCACTCTCCCTTCACCTCTCGCCAGCCTCTCAGGCGCTCTTCTCTTTCCTGCTCTCCTCGGTCTTCTGCTTCCCACACTGCAAATGCACCACCTCTGCAGAGGGGTAATGTCCTGCAGCCGTGCAGTCCCAGCATCCTGCCCATGATTCCTGTCCTGCCTGACAGGATCAGGGGACCCACAGATAAAGTAGGCCAGGAGACCTCAGCAAATGTACCTCTGAATGGCCATCCTGAAGAACAAATTGCTTTAGGCCCCTGTGGGACCCAGGTGAAAAGCGTGGATGGGTCCTTCTTTCCACACCTAGGAGCTGCACCCTCCTCCCCGCTGCCCACCATTGCCAGCCCCCCTGGCTCTTTTGGCCAGGCTCCCTCCCCATCCTCCCATCCATCATCTTGTCCTCCACAGCAGTGGTATCAGCCCATGTCACACCATCTTCCGTTGCCTCCCCCTTATGCTGCTGTGTCTGAGGTGACTATGCCCAGGAGGACCCCTCCTTACATGACTTCATCAGCCATTGCCCACTTGAGTAAGTACTGATTTTGAATGAGTTGTGACCTGTATAAAGCCTTAGCTTTCAGCTGTTTAAAAAGCCTTGTTGGCACTGCCTGTGACTGCTAGAAAAAGGGCTGAGAGACCCAAGGCTACTCCTGCTGTATGTGATTTCTGGAACCAAGGTGGAAAAGTATCGAAATCACTCAGGACTGGTCCAGGGACCTTCTTAGCTAAAAGCAAGAAGGCTAAAAGCCAGGGCCTTGTAGCTGGGTTGTTGCAACGCATATTCTTACTGTATTAGCCCAGAAGGAGATTTTTATCATTCAGCAGAGTCAAACTGCATTTGGCAGTGAGCTTCATTCAAAACCTATATTCAGCTGGTCCAGACGTAGCAGATGGGCTCTTCTGAAGCTGGAGGCCAGGTCCGCGGTAGACTTGTTGTCTGTGTAGCAATATTGGTAGAGGTTGTGATTTTTATTCTTTTTCTTAAGTGGCATTTCTGTTACCAGCAAAACACATAACATGGATTTTGTCACAGCTACCCAGAATCCCCTGTGCTTGTGTAATTTATTTCATTCTAGAAACTCTCTTCCTGGTATAAACTGCATTTATAGTTGCGGGCTTGTCACTATAACTATTCCAGCAAACCTTTTTCATTGCAGGCAGATCAAGAGCTTGGGTCTGCCACTTTGCATATGGTCTTGATTTCTAGCGCTTGTCTAAAGCCTGCGGAGTTAGAACAGTTACAAGTAATGCCTATTTGCAATTCAGGTCATAGGTTTTGTGGCTTGGATCCATTTCTGTTTATAACCACATGTAATGCTTAAATGATGTGCCTAGAAAAGGAAGAAAACTGAGACGTTTCCTTTTACTTTCTGCTAAAAATATTACAGCAACCACTGGAGACTCAGTCCTTCAGCTGATATAAGTCCTTGAAATCCACTTAGTTCAATAAAGTTATTTTAAACTCACATCAGTCCATTATTTTGACTCTGTTCAATTTTTGCCGCAGGCTGGCCTCTAGTTAGGTGGGTGTAGTTTTGCAATTACAATTAACTGTACCCACAATGAATTACTAGCTATTATATTCGTGAACCAAAGAGGGCTTGAAACATTTAAAGTATTTCTAATGGCAGCTATGGTTCATTTCAAGAATGGAATCAGGAGTGCGAAATAATGGCAGAAGTAACCACAGAAATAAGGCAGTATTGTAAGAAAACCTAGATAAGAAGAAAACCAGGCTGCTAATGTTAAATACATTTTCCAAATGTTCCTCAGTCAAAACCCGTGTGTCTTTCAAAATAACACTTACTGAACAACTGAACCTGTGATTATATATCAGGAGCAGCCTGTTCTGAGAGAGCGTAATGTGGGGAAATACCCTTGGGGAGGTGGATTCATTCAACTGACCCATTACAGACAGGCAAAACACTGCAACGGAGTTACCCACCATCAGCCCCTCCAACAGGCTGCTGCTCTGAGGAGCTTTGCTGAACCTCGGGGTCCTTGGAGCTGGACTCGTTATTTTGCAAGACCAGCCAGGATCACATGCCCACTGTTCAACAGAAAGGAGGACGTGTCGCTGTAGCCCATGAGGTGAAAAGCTGGTGTTAACAGACGTCCACGGAGTTGGCTGATGCAGTTTATTATCTCCACGTAGAAAGCTATGAGAGGAGCAGAAGAAGGTGCCACTTCTGAATTGGGAAGTGTTCTCTGTGTTTTGATTTCGGCACAGAGTAACATACTAGCCCAGACAGGGAGAAGAGGAGGGAGAAGGCTAGTTTATCAGTGATGACGTCTCGCAGGAGGACACAACTGTAGGTGATTGACCATTGATGCAACCACCATTTCCCATTCTTCTGCTTGGTGCTTCCTTGCACGGCTCACTCATCATGCAGTCAGGTCATGGCCTTGGGAGCGGGAACATGACCTTGTCTACAGGCTGGAGGAGACTGTGCTTCACTTCTAATTTGTATTCTCTGCATTTCAGGCCCAGCACTTCCACCTGGTCATCCCAGTGGCGCTGCTGTGATCCCTGCTTCATCCGGGGGGCCCCCACCTCCACCACCCCCCCCAGTCCCTCCGCCCTCCATGGGAGCTGCACCCCCCCCACCGCCCCCCCTGCCAGCAGGCGCCGGCCAAGGGGCTGGCACTGAAGATGGGTCAGTGTCAGGGCTCGCAGCAGCTCTGGCTGGTGCCAAACTAAGGAGAGTTCAACGGGTAAGAAGGTGGCACTGGACTCCCCGATAGGCTCTTCTCCACTGCGGGAAAGCATGGCGCAGCTTGGTGTAATGGTCTGCAAATCCAGCATGAAACATGGTGAAACATGCTTCAGCTGACCATTAGGTGAACTTTTAAATGTGAGTTTGTAGTGCAAACAAAGCTGAGCAGGAAATGTTTGGTAGAATTTCTGCTCTTCAGAAAATGTTAATTAGCAAATGGCTGCAAGTTCTCATGTTGCCAGGATTTCATTGCTTCTGCAAAGTCCACCATTGTACTATATGTTAGTGTTTTCAGTCATTATAAGTGGTTAAAACTGCACCATGCTTACAAAAAACAGTGTAGACTGTTGAGGCCTCACGTCAGTAGGTGTCCACTTAGGTTAAGGGTTGCATAACCATGCATAAACATAACCATGAACAAACAGTGCTGTGGGTTTTTTCATCATTTGCCCATATATTTGCCTCACCCAGACTGTCCTGGTTTTAGTAAGGTCCACGTGGGTCTTCTTCCCAAAGCAGAACATATCTTATCTCTGGTTTTGGGCTGTGATTGTGATCGCTGTTCCTAACAATTAGGAAAACTAATCATTAAAGGTATGGTTGTAAATGAAACTTTTCATTAATTCCAATGTTGATTTCTGTCTTAAGCCAGAAGATGGTTCGGGAGGGTCCAGCCCCAGTGGGGTCTCTAAGAGCGATGCCAATCGAACAAGTAGCGGAGGAGGTGGAGGAGGACTGATGGAAGAAATGAATAAATTACTGGCAAAAAGGTTTGTACTTAGACTTCAAGTAAGCACTAGCATGAGCTCTGCAGAAAATTGTGGAACAAGATGCTGTCATTTTTGGTTAGCAATGGGTCACTTTGGTCCTTCTTTGCAATTTGACAGCTCCTGCATAGATGTTAGTCGCTAGCATCGTCTGGCCTTTAATATGAAATGTAGCTGTTGCAGCAATGATACCTGGCAGAGTTTAGCTGCTGTAGCAAATCCTGCAGTGTGGTAACCCTCAAAGATGGTGATAAATATACCCACTGTAGTTTTGCCATTTTACCAGATCTATTTCAAAGTTACATTTTTTGGAAACTGTGAAAGGAGCTTAGATATATCATTCTTTATGCAGCACATTCAGGATGTTGGGCCCAAAAATATAAACAGAAGTACAATAGAAGGACAACATCTTGGCAGGTAAATTATTATCAATTATCAGCCTGCTTCAGACAGGCTAGCCAAGTTATTCTCCACTAAAGCGAGTTGTGATGTATCAAGCTACCAGCTGTTAAAAGGCACTCAATTATTCCAATTATTTTTTCTTTCTCTTATCCCCCTGATTCCATCAGTAATGTTCTGCCAGACTCCCAAGTTCCTAGTGTTAGATGTTTTATTTTTAGCTCTAAATTTTTTTTAACTTATGAATAGTGAAAGGATAAGTAAAATAATGCAGAATAGGTACAGTTGTATAGTGCGCAGAGATGGAGTTTTTAAATAATGTTGTCTAGTATAAAAACAGTTCCCAGTTCAGAGGATCTGATTCCAACTTTCCTCCATGTCCTGGTCATTTCAGAAGGAATTCTGAACATGGACTGTGGATGTAATCCTTTGGAAAGTATTAATAAATACACAACATTATAAAAAGTTACTGGCAGTGTAAAATACCAAATAGATAATTTTCTCTCTTTTCAGAATTAAAATAGCTTAACAGTTTTTAATAGTAATTTACTGGTTCACCTTCTGATCTATTTTGTGCTGCTACATATCAAGACTGACCTTGCTGAACTGGAAGATGTCTGTAAGCAAAGTAAGGCTCAGTGACTAGATGCTGGGGTAGCTAGCTCTGTTCAAGCCAGCAAGCTAAATGGACATCTCATATGCTTGGATATAGAAATCCTACAAATTTCTGTGGTTCCAGTCTAAATGTGCTCCAGTATGGCTTTCGGCAGTGGAATTCAATGTCTTCAAGTATTCAGGGTCAAATCCCCTCCCTATGTTAACAAAAGCACCTGTACTGCCATGAGCACTGTGCTGCCTCTGAAAATAACTGAGCTGCAAATCCTTTCCCAGGGAGTGGACAGCAACAGAATTGTCTCCTAAATTTTGCTTCACAGAGCCATGGGAGTCATTGGAAATACACAAGTGTCAGTCAAGGCTGCAATCGGTGCATGCTGTTAAACTGATACTGAGAGGACTTCTTTTGGCTGCAAACCCCTTTTTATGTGTGATGACATAGAGAAAGGAAGAACCTGGCACTGTGATTCAGGTTGCTCTTACTCAGCTGGCAGCCAGGAGGAAAAAAAGATGTTTTTTAAACTGAGCATGATCAATACAGAAATCACCAGGTGATGAGCAGGGGATCTCAGGGGCCCTTTTCTGAACAGAAAACCACATGCTCAGAAACAGGGAATGTGTATAATGCTGGGTACGTAACGGAGGAAAATGCTTCTGAGAGCTCAGGTGGTGTAAAATACGGCTCTCTAGATTTAGCGGCCCCCATGAGACCAGCCCTTTGCTTCAGAACTGAAGTGCAAGCAGAATAATGAACTATCTCACAAACCGCTATCATTTCTAGCCCAGTAAAGTTTGTTGCAGGACATAAATCTAACACTGGTCTCATCCTGGCAAATATTTCCCTCGCTCAGGTTTGTAATCATTATAACCTTTTTTCCTCAGAAGTATCAAGTAAATATTAGAGAAAGACTATAAAAGTTATTACTGATCTAAAAAAATTATTAATGCAGTTGAATATCTGGAAATAATTCCCACAGAGCACTGTGTCCTACAAACACATGCGTGTGGTTTACTCCTCTGGTTTTTTTGTCAAATTTACACCAAATCCTCCAATTTGTGAATCCAGTGAGGCTTTTCTTTTGCCAGTGATATGAAAAAAAAATCCTTTGACAAACTTGTGGCAGTGTTTTGAAACTCAGAAGCCTTTCTAAGTGCCACTTGGGATTTTTTTTTTTCTGTGAGATGAATTTTTTCCACTTCAGAAGCAAGACTAAAAGAAAAACCTGCCATATCAGTGTTTTAAAAAACATCTGCTACAGGTAGTGTTCACAAGTGGATAAGGATCATCACAACCAAAGTCCATGTGGAGACTAGACCTGCAGTTCCCCTAGTTGTCTAAAATGGGAAATTGGATGTCTAGACAATCAGTACCTGGCACACTTCAGTACTGTTTAGACCCTAAATAGGGCTTGAAAATCAAGAATTTGGTTTTCTTTTCTTCAGCCAGTGTGGCTAACACCCAAGAAGTTTTACCAAGAAGTTCTTCAAAGATAAACAACCAACATCTTTCGTTTACTCTCATGTCCAATTGCTCTAGTGGATGGATTGCAGCTCTTTGCCACTTGCTTCTCGTGGAGTTTTGCCTCTCCCTGGGAAGCAGGACAGAGTGAGGGTCTCACGTCCTCACTCAGCTTCTGTAGGCATCACCAACACTGCCAGTCCTGGGACTACAGGGGTCAGGAGGTCTGCTGCCTTTGAATTGGATTTGAGACAGCAATAATCTCCCATCACTGACCAAAGGCACTTGAAAACCCATGCTGGTGCACTCATTTCCTGACTGCTGGTCTCCAGCCAGAGCTTTCCCACCCTGAGGGAGCAGGGGTCTTGGCTGAGCAGAAATGGTGCCTGATCTTTCCCAGTGAGGATGGGCCTGGGTTGAAGGGCTTTTCTGACTGTCTTCCCATCACATGAGAGCACTGCCACAGCCCTTTCTCCGGTTGGGAACAGGGATGGGGGATATAGGACAGGTGGCAAAATTATATTGGAGCTGGCTGAGAACATAGTGTCATCACTGCAATACCCACCTGATCCACCTGTGGAGGGTTGGGTTGGTCCTCAGAAACCCCTGTGGGGGTTTGGGTTTTTCCTCCCATGTGGGACACAGGAGCCGCAACTTCCTGAGCCCTAGAGAGAAGCCATCCCTTTCTCACTCAGTTTCATACCCAGCTGCACTTCCTTCCTCCACTTCGACATATTTCCTTATGCTCTGCACCCTGTGTTCCTCTGTTAAACACCGCATCATAATATTGCCCCTCTCTCTGAGTCATATCACTGAGGTCTGCATTCCTCACCTCCACCCCAATCCTACGCAACCGAACGCATCCAGCCTTTGTCGCATTCCCTAGGATGAACTAAGTAAATAATAACTCCCACCAGAGCCTGAACCAGCCTTCCCACGCGGAGGATGTGTTTCTAGAGGGTTGACTGTGTGTCCTATCTCATGTTCCTTTGCAAAGGAGGAAAGCAGCATCGCAGTCAGACAAGCCAGCTGACAAAAAGGAAGAGGAAAGCCAAAACGTAAGTGACTCCTCACTGTTGTGCTCTTGCAAATACGTTGATGTGCTGCCTTGTAATCCAAAGTCCTGTGCTCATGCACTGTGTGTGGCAGGCAATGACAAGCAGTGCTGATCCAGGAATAGATTTGCACATTCAGTCAAAAGCTAAATGTAACTGCTTCCACCTTTCCTGGGAACAGCACCCTAGAAACAAGAATTGCCGCTTTATTCATAGGTGAGGTATTGTCCAAACCAGGTTAATAGGCATCAGACCATGGTCTGATCTGAGTGTTGTAGGGTACGGTAGATTCCTGCCCCTTAAGAAGATGCATTGAACCTTCTGGCAAGTCAACTTGAGATCAAGTCCATGTTTCTTATTTTAAATTTGCAGCTTCAGTGAAGCTGAAGTGGATCATCAACCCTGTGGTGTAACTTTGGATTGCCATCCTCCATGCAAAGCAAGAATCAGCTCACTTTGGACCCCAGAGTCCACATAAAACACCTCTCTGCGAGGGGATGGGTAAACAGTGTATTAACCACTAGACCATTCAAAAGTTAAAATATGTGTTCATGATACTTACACTAAAATCAGATAGAATTTGGAAAACTTTAGGGAACTTTGATTCATTTCTATTTTAACAGTTCTGTCTGTATGTTGTCCACAAAAGCAATTAAACAAGAATTTTGATTTGACTCAGTCTTTACACTGAACTTGATGCAGCAATTTTGAGTTCAACATGCAGATTAAATCACTTTTTTTTTACCTGCTGAACTGGTAAAGCATGGGAGATCATTCCAGTTTCAAGAGAGGCCAGGATTTATGCTGTGTCCCTTTCCATGTGGTGCTTTCCTGGGCTGCTGCTCATACAGCATCCCTGTTGCTAACCTGTACCCTTGTGAAGGCTCTCTGCCATGGCTGTAAGTTCATAAAGCATCATATGTGCCTCATATCGCCTATACAGAGATGTTCCCTCCAAAGACAAGGTAACCGCTGCTCAGCAGGAATGCCATTCAGGTCTTGCCCCAGTCTGAAAGGTTTGTAGCAAGAGCAGGAATAAGCACTTGCACTGTTTAAGGAGAAAAGCAGCTATTTTTTGCATGTTCCTCGAGGGATGCTTCAAGCATGGAATTTGCCTATTGAACCCTTGATGCTGCTATGCAATCATTGTTCTTAATCTTGTCCCAAAGCTGGTTTTGAACCATACACTCAGAGATGAAAGGCACCATTTCGCTTCTAACGATTCAGCCTCTCCTGTCTTTCTGCCCCTTGTTCTCTCTCCTTGAAGCTCTGCATTAGGTTATATCCCAAATCAAACTTTTCAATAGCACCCAACTGTTTAGAAAGGTATTTTAGAGAACTTCTGTTTAATGTGTATCTTGAGCACACTTTGTGGTGGGGGTATCTTCTGTCAAACTGGGTGCAATTCCATTTGACAATGCACAGTTAATGCTTTGCCTGAGTGTGTTTTGAGGGCTGCTAAATAATATTGACATGTCAAATATATGGGTGAATGTTTTATGATGTCACATGTATATCCCAGAAAAAAGAGTTCAAATCTGTGATGTAGTGTTTAATCTTCTACTTAGGAGGAGTATTGATTGATATAGTTACATTCTGTTAGTACCTGGACTACCCTCACTGATACCAGTGGCTGTCCGGGGCTAAAAGGCTGGGATCTGACCTACTGTTCCTTCAGGGGGCTCAGTTTCCATATCACAGAGAGTTTCTAAATCTGGGAACCGGGTGGTTTGTATTTAGACAACAGCAGCCAGCACTTTAGAGTGGTAATTCAGCCTGATTTGGTATGCAGGGATGAGAGTGATTCAGTAGAAACATGAAAAGGTGTCTATGTTAGCAAAAAATAAAAAGGATGTATTTTGCCGTGCTAAAGGGAGAGAAAGGTTAAAGTTTAAATGGACTTGAGCCATACTTTGGCAGCAGTGCCTGCTGGACATGCCTGGAGGAAACTTGCTTTCGTACCACCTGTGCTGCAGCTGGTCTTCAGAGCAGAAGAGGACCCTCCGTTTCATCTCCAGAATTAAGTAATGTCCTGTTTTTCTCTTTGTAGGATGATGCTAGCACCTCTCCTTCACCCAGTACACGAGGTCCCACCCAGCAGCAGCAAAATTCATCAGGTATTAAATCGAACTACTAGTGGTTTAGTTGTCTTCTTAATCTAGTCTTCTCCGCCACCTGTAAACTCTGGGTTCATTGTCCTACTTCTGAGTGCAGCAGCAGTAACTAACAGAAAAATTCCGAACTACCTATTGTTTTAAAAGCTGTACTCAACAAGAAATGGTGATTTTTATATGCTTCACAGCCAAGAAAATGACAATACAGCCAATTTAGTTAAAGGGTCTAGACATGTAGCTGAGGATCTGTCTTCAACATTGGGCACCTGAATCTTCTAAGAGAAAAAAAGCTGTATTATTTTACTTTTGGTATTGTAGCTGTCCTGGTTTATACAGTTGGGGTTGGGGTCTCAAACTGTTATCCTTCCTTAATCTAGTAGCTTGTTGCAGTAAGCCTGATCCTGAGAGTTACCAGGTGAATTAAGGGGCCCCCAAAATATGTTTTTCCTATGAGGAGTTGAAATAACTGTATCTGAGTAGATAAACTGCAAGCCAGTCAGATTTATCCTTGTGTCAGCCTTGGCTTTCATACATGCTAAAAGAAACCTCTCCCAAGGGAATGAGTATTTAACCATTCCAGCTTCCTTTTGGAACAAAGCCATGATTTGCATGTTTTGCAAGAGAAAGGGAAGAAGTCAGGAGAAAGGTGCACATAGATGAGGAATGAGATCTAGAGATTTCCTGGGTGTGCCCATAATTCATTTAAAGAGCTTTTTAGGACCTCACAGAGGAGCAAACCCTAGTGTATAAAGTTGTGTGTTAATTCAAGTCTCTGAAACAGTTCACTTTATTATAGACTATTTGCATAGGAGGAGATTGGGACGATAGCAAGCACTTTCAATAACAAGGGTTATGTAGTGCAGCTTTTGGGAATGTTCTGTGAGTTAGAAATGTAGACAACATTAAATAAATTCTCTGTGAAGATTTGCATAGTGGGGGTCTCACTGCCTTTTTTTAGACACACCCACATTTTCTGCCAACTATGCAGGCAAAAAACCTAAGAATTTTTAACTTAAAATATAAATAAGTATTGTACTGAATAAAATAAGCCTTGCGGCAATTAGCCTGTATTTCTTAATAGAAGTGATTTATGCTTTTCCTCCTACTGTTCCAGTTCTAAGTCTTTTTAGTATTGTTTAACTATCCAATCCCTAATTAAAGGGATCACTAAGCAGATTTTTGCCAATGCTTTCTCTATAATGTAGGCAACTGCAGTCATTCAGCAATCCCACTTTCCTGGATCTTTCTAAGTCACTCATCCTCACTGAATGAAAGCAGCTGTGTAAGACAATCAACTTCAGGATTTTTTTATCATTAGAGAAAAAATAATAAACAGTAACTTTTCATTTTTGTTTTCCAGACTCTGGGAAGAAGCCATGGGAAAGGAGCAATTCTGTTGAAAAGCCTGTATCTTCATTACTTTCTAGGTGAGCTGCACGGGGTGTCCCTGCGGCTGGCTAGCAGTTGGGATGGTCGTGCTGTCCCCATGGCACAGGCACAACTCATGTCTCGTTTCATTCCATTGCTGTAGAAATCCATCAGTGGTGAAGAGCTGTGAAGCTAAGAGCCCCACACAATCCCACGTGTCTTCTAGGTACTGGCTAACAGCCTGGCTTCTTAACCGTCTTGGCTTGTCCTTTGGCTAATCCCATCATTCAGCACTAATGCTTGTCTTCAGTCCCGTCTTTTACTCATTCTCATACAATCTCCTTGTCTGTTGCTGCACAAAGTGTGAAGGTAGAGTGTGTCGTGTCAGAGGCTTGTTCCATGGAAACAGCCCCCTGCTCAGATGGGCACAGGCATCACAGACGTTAATCACACTTAAGCAAGCACTTAAAGCATCTGTGCTCGTGAATCAGAAGCACGAGCTTGGCAGCGCACTGTGCCACGTGGAAGGGAGGTTTTGGAGCATCTTTTTACAGCAGGTTCAGGATGACCCTGCCAATAGGAGAAGTTTTCATTGTCCAACCTCTGCAGAAATTCAAAAGCAAAGGCAGAAATGATCTGAAGATCCTGCAACTGGGTGAAGGCAATTTATTCCTCCATCCATGCAACTGCAGTGGGGGCATCAGAAAGGAGAGCAAAGCTTGGTGCAATAAGTTAATAACATCAAGCTGTAAAAAGGCCCAGCCACAGGCAGGGCATTCAGAAATATGGGGTACAAAAGCTGGCAGGTGTCAAAAGCCAAAAAGCCTAAAGTAGGACTTCAGAAGTCCTGTTGGTCAGAACAGCCCAGCTGCAGTATCACCACCCATGTTCTTACCTACAGAGATTGAGATAAAGTTTGATGTTGGACAGCTAAAGAGAGAGTTCCTTTCAGTGCTGGTCCAGGCCCACTGAGTGTTACTGCAGCACTGGACACTGAGATGGACAGATAAGCTGAATAAGGAGGTAGAATACAGACTTACATATGTTTAGCATTTACCGCAAAGAGGTGTCCCTTATTTTACACTGTTACATATACGACAGTGCTGGTAGTCTGCAGAGAGAAAGTTGCCAATGGCAACTATCTGCACATACTTGCTGCTGTGTTAAAGATACTGGAACATGCCCTGCCCAAACGTTCAGAGGGATGTGCCAGTGTTACTAGAGCAAAATATAGTCTCTCCTGCTCTCCTAAAACCAATGGGACACGTTGGCTCTAGGAAATATGTGAGAGTTTCCAATAGATGCAGAAAGGCCATTCCTTCTCCTTGCAAACAGGAATGAAACGTGGGCTATTTAAAGCAGCCGTCAAGTTTTCGCCACCTATCTTCTATAATGCTATTCCATCCTGGGAGGAGGAGTTCAGTGGGAAAAAATCCTTTCTTAGTTTAACACCTGGAGTAGTGCTCAGTCTTTGCTTGCTCAAATGACTTCTGTGGGGGAAGCGGGGCAGGTTTCAAAAGCTCTCAGCGGTGACCTGTTTCCATTCCTGTTCAGTGTGATGGCATTTGTAACTGTCTTAACTCCCAGCTTAGCTTTGAGATGGTAGGAGACATGTTAAGATTTTCCCAAGAAAGGGTTGCAAGACCTTCAGGAGTGGCAGAATCTCCACCAGCCCCCAGTTTGGGCCCAAAGATGATGGCAAAGTTATTTGAAGCCTTTTCTACGAATTATATAGCAAGGTTAATTTTTGAAATGTTTTAGAGTTACTGATTAAAAGAGAAAGTCAAGCAGCTTCTGCTTCCTTAGTTTATTTTATCAGCCATCATCAGAGTTCATCCCACTGGCTAATACCATCCTGGAAGACCAATAATACTCAAGTGTACTATCCATTAAGGGCAGATTGGTTTTGTTTCTGGGTCAAGAAAAAGTGCCTGTGCTACAGAGTGCTATCAACAAGCTCCACTTGACTCAGGCCTTCCAAGGAAAGGATTACTATTTTTAATAGTTATTAATTTCCCTATAATATTTTTCTAACATGTATTCTACTATTACTTGAGCACCCAATTAAAGTCTAGGTGGCCAAGACAGGGTTGCTGTACAGAAAACAGACCAAGAGAGAAAACCAGACACCTAGCTTGCAAATTGCAAATGCTGTAATAAAATACATCGTTAAACAGGCTTTATCCCCTGAAGACATCTCAGCATTTTCTAGTCTGAAATCATTGAGACTCCCAACACACACAAAAAAAAAAGAGTAAATTAAGTTTCAGTGCAGTCTTTGTGCTCCCTCCAATATGTCTGCAATAGGAGAAAGCAGCATCTTGGAGGGTCAGGCTGTGCAAACGGGAGCAGTGCTGCTCTCCGGCTGCCGAACTCTCCTGAGTGGCACAAGAGGGAGCCTCCGGTCGAGTGCTCGAACACGGTGCTTCTGCTCTGGAGTGGATTTCATCCACACTATCAGGTGGGTGTAGCTTAGCGTGCATTGCAAGGAACTGACTGGCTGTTTTGTCCTCTTCTTCCGTTTCTTAAGGATGAAGCCAGTGAGCAGCAGCAATGATGTGGCTATGGATGCCTTAGATTTTGATCGAATGAAACAGGTGAGTGAAAAGGTCTTTTGCACTTAAGAGATTTGACGAGCTACCCATTTTCCCCCATGCATGCGCTGTACAAGCAAAACAGCTGTTCAGTCTTCTGATTTCCTCTATTAACTAGGCACTTAGAGAAGGGCTAGCTGGTGAGCAGCAAGAGAGCACAATCTCACTGCTATTTCTTCAAGATGTCTGTACAGAAACGTGCAAATACATATGCCAGCATCTTCTGCGTCCTTGGCCTGGGAGTGCAGACGTAGCTGTTAGTAGTGCTAGGCTCTGATCATCAGTGGAGGCGGGGGACAAGCACAACCGTGTTAAACTTGCATTTTCTTCCACCGGTTAGAAGGAAATTCTGAGCAGCTGACTTGTGTTTTGTCTCATCAGGAAATATTGGAGGAAGTTGTAAGAGAGTTACACAAAGTGAAAGAGGAGATAATTGATGGTAAGAAAGAGAAAAATTATTATTTTTCTCATCTTTATGACTAATTTCCTGTAGATAAGATGATAGGAACTGCAGAGAGTTCCCTGGTGTTTTCAGACTTCTCTGAGCAGCTCTGATTTATATACACATTTGAAGAACAAGCATCTACCTTACCTGAGCTCTGATCGTGACATTGTGTTTACATCCTTTATTTTTATGCTGTTGGCGAGCACTTTCACTCCCAACCTGTGAGAAATTCACTGGCCGGTGTTTCTCACAGGTGGGAGGGTGAGAAAGTGCCTGCCCGTAGCCCTTGGCATGTCAATTTATCACAATCAGGGAGCGTGAAATCGCTTGTAACTAGCCGGCCGCACAGGTCCAGGATGAGGAGGGGACAAAGGTACCAAACTGAAAATCCTTCCCGAGCATCTTCTGTAGGCTTCCTATGCTTGAAGAGCTATTTCAGACCTTCACTCGATTACAGCTTTCCAAATAGCCACGTATTTTTATAATTCATTGCAAAGTACAACAGCTGTACTAAATGTATCAGTGCTTTTTTATAAATGGCTCTGCAATATATGACTAAATGTATTTTTTAGGGCCATTATTGAAATGCACAGCAAAATACCTATTTGAAGCCTGCATTAGGGCATATGAAGATGCATGTCCACGCCCTGCACTCCCCATCTTAGATTCACACAGAAGGGGAAAAAGAGGAGACTGTAAAACAGCTAAAATCCGTTCCCTGTCCCCTTGCCCTAGACCTGTGTGCTCACAAAACCTCAGGGCAGTTTGCAGTTGAGGACACCCTTGCCCATATGCTACCGTCCCAGCAGCTTGCCCCTCAGAGCCTCCCTAGTTCATTCCAGTGCAAAATAAGACATGCACATAAACCACAGATGCGACTTCTTCAGCCAGTACTGCAGTTTGCAAGCAAACAGCTGACTGCTTACCCTTACTCATCCTTTTACCCTCCACTCATCCTTTTACCAGCGTGTACTTTCTGCAACCTCTGTACTTAGTGTTTTCCATCACAATGGGTATAACATTATGCATTAACTTTTTGCTTTGGTTTTCTAGCCATACGGCAGGAGTTGAGTAGAATCAGTACAACATAATGATTGCAAAGCGTTTGGATGGTACTAAGAATGCTAGGAAGATCGGATCATTTCTAAGTGTACCAAGGTCATGCAAGATGGTGAGAGAGGACACCGGCACTGTCTTTGTTCTTATACCCTTTTTATTAGCAGACTCAGCACACTTTGAAGCTTGCTGCTGCCTTGGATTCGCTTCATTTTAAAAGTCTTAATCTAAAGAATATTAAATTTTAAATTTCTGGATTTTTTAGATTTCATCTGACACTGCACATCAGATTTGTCAGCCTTTTTTGTATTTTGTATTTGCTTATTTAAATGTATTACCTTTCTTTTTAGTAGTAGATAAGAACACATGTGAACCATTTGCTTTTGATAGATGACTTCAAAGTAATTTTACTAGTAGTCTGCAATGTAAATGAAGATCCTTTGCCAACAGAAACGTATTGTGGCATCACCAGAAGAAACAGAGACATGTTAGTTGTCAGCCAACAAGTTCTTTGTCTCAGAATTATCACAATATAAAAAAAAATGGTACGTCAGTGCATCACAGTATCTGTGTTCATATTGGTAATAAACTGTTTATTGTCCACATGGCCCTGCCTTCCTTTGTTTCATTCGTCCCTTGAGCTCCCACACTTTTATGTCACTTGGGTTGATGATGAAAGGAAGGTGCCTGAGACTCACCGTGGGGTGGCAGCTCTGCCAGAGCACGAGGAGAGAGGAGAGAGCCTGAGCATGTTACGGCCGGTGCCACAGCAACAGCCCTGCCGCCTTTTACAGGGAGACGTGGCTCTCACTTGCCCAGCTCTCCTCGCATCACCAGCTGAGCACCAACTCCTACAGTCAGGCTGAGGCAACCTCAGCAACGTTTTGCCAAAGTCAGTGAAGGACAATAGCTTACAACTCTTCTCAGGCCACCACTAACTGTCCCGCCGCATCTCCTGCCATCACCCAAAAAAACCAGGTCCCATCACCTGCACTTGTAAGGGCTTCCAGTAAATAAAGAGGAGGTATTTATGCAGAACAAGGCTACTGAAGGCATCAGGAGGATGCAAGCTGCAATCACTGGCCCAGCACTGCTGAACCAGAGGTTTAAGGAGAGTCATTTGTTAATACCTCACATATTTCATTTGTTAATGTTATGCAGGTCTTGAACTTTATTTCACGGAAAGTGAAGTCAAAGATACAAGTACAGGATGCCGAACACTTAACAGTGCACACCCAGTCATATCTTTCAGGTCATACATTTTTTTTCTTTGGAGCCATTCTTCCCACCAGCGTGATCTTGGGAATTCCTGCTTGACTTAGTTTGGCGCAAGCTTTACATGGCAGTAGTCTTGATACCATCTTCTTGACAACTTTGTGCAAAAGGCAAGAGGTTGGAGGTCAGCTATTGAAATCTGTCAAATATTTTCCAAGCCCCCCTGCTTTGCTTCAGGCTTTCCTGAAGATTTCATTTTAAAAGCGAGGCCGCGGGAATAGTTTCGGGAGCAGAGCCTGGTGCAGCAACCCAGGAGCGGCTGTGGCTGTCCCCGTGCTCACGTCCCCCAGGCCGCACGGAGCACAGCAGCAGGCAGGAGGGACTGCCTGCCAGCCACAGGCGTGGTGGGCATGCTTTGCAGCTAGTTGTAAAATGTTATCTGCTTTGGCTTGGAGAATGTGGGGTTGTTATTCAGCAGTCTTCAAAGCAACCCCATCTGCCTTTTAGAAAACAGTCTGTTTTTCAATGTGGTTATACTGTAGATTAAATATGGGGAAAATGGGAGAAATGTGAGTTTAATGCAACAGCGAGGTCCAGACTGAGCCTGATGTCTGTTAGCTGTTCAATGCCAGCAGAAGGCAAGAGACTGGTTAGACAGTGGCGTAAGATTTCCACAAGGGAACTAAAGCAGGCAGACATTGATGTGCAACACAATACAACCCCAGGACCAGGAGGAGTCTTTCCAATAGGAAGAACACAGATGAGCATCAGTAACAGCAAAGATTATAATGCTCTGTTGCATAAATCTCATACAGTAGCTCATGCGTTTCTTAATTATAAACCCATGTAATGGCATACCTAACAATGGCAAGTACTTTTCAAAACCGCTGCCTCTCAGATGATCACAACCGTTCTGTGAAACTCCTCCGTAATCTTAATTAAGCTTCAGGAAGCCGGGGCCTGGCATGGTTCATGTTTTGCCTTGGAACATGGTATTATGCCTAAGGTCAGTAATAACTGCGTCATAATTCGGGCCAAGTGTACAGCCTGGATACGGTGTGCCCCTCTGTTAACATCAGCCACCTGCTGTAAATGACTTGTTCTTACTTTCTTCTTCTACCTTTGCAGGCCTCATATAATTAAGACATAATGAACTGAAGTTTGCACAGGGCCACTTAATAGCTGTGGGAGCAAGGTGCGTGGGAGTGGCAGGGGAGGCTTGGCTGATAGGGGCAGGGGAGCAGTGCTGGCATCGACGGTGCTTTGCTGGTTCCCAGCCTATGGCTCCAGCAACAGGGATGTGCAGGGTGGCTTACTTGCAGTAGTGGTACTGCTGGAGCATTTCACCCTCCCAGACACTAATTGAGTTTGCCTGTTACTTCTGTAGAGAAGGGTGTCGCTTCATGCTGGGCTTGTTGAGGGTACCACTGCAACACGGCAGGCCACAGGCATTTTACATCAGCAGAAATCAAAAGGGGCATTAACCTCCACTCTGACCTGTCATACAGCTATTTGTCCCTCCTATCTCCTCTTGCCAGAGCATTAGTGTGGCCACACAATGAAGGGGATCTGGATTAATTTTTAAGCAAAGAGAATAAAACTATACATAGCCCCAGTGTTCTTTTAACCCAGACCCACTTACCCTGTGGTTACAAAAAAAACCCACTTCTGCCAACTTTACTGGTAGTGGCAAGGACAAGCGCCCGTGGAGAGGACAGGATCACAGCCTTCTCCAGCAGCACCCACACACACTGAAACTCGGCTTGCACCGCACATCTGCAGGCACCAGCCTTCCAGCCACTTCAAATTCCTGCCAAGATGGAGAGTGCAGAGCAGGAGGGCCGTGGGGCTGCCCAGGCAAAGCAAGGTGGCACCGTGACAGAAACGATGATGGGAGGCAGGATAAGAAGCAGTTGCCATTTTGGTTACCCTCTGTTTACACCATAGCCTCTGTGTCAGGCTAGGCTAGTAATCTGTAGACCACATAGGCAACTGCATCATGGAACAGCTGAGTAAGGGAACTATAGAAAGGTCACTTTCCATAGAGGAGAAGGACAATAGTCAGATTGAGGAAGATAGTATAGTCTTTATTATGGTTTTTATATTAACTTGCTAAGTTGGCCAAGCTTGATAAGGACACAGGAAGTTGAATACGTGGTAATGGAGTGCCAGCAACACTGAAGTAAATTAATGAAAAAGTGAAGTCCTGAGATGAGCACCAACAAAAAGAAGTCAATGGAGGTTCCCACACTAAAGCTACTTCCTTTGGGAGAAAAGGCACCTGAAGAATCAGCGAAGTCTGAAGTGTCAAAAGAAGTCCCGTTCTTCCTCTTCTTTTCCAGAAAAAGAACCAGACCAAAACAATATCTGTGAATGAACTGGTATTCAGCCGCTGCATCACAAAGGATCTTGCACTGCTGAGCAAACCTGGGTATTTACCTAACTGCCAAAATTAGACAGATGAGGAAAATGAAGGAAAGGCAAATGGAGGAGGAGGAACCCAAATTGCTGCAGGCTAGCTTGGCTGCCTGGTGTGCCAGGCTAGTGAACGGACAGACTGGCTCACTGGATCCAGTGCTGTAGGAAGAAGGAACGAAACTGTGTTTACTGAGGACATCAGGCTTCCCAGGTCTAATAGCATACTTTGAGGGACCAACAAGAATGCAGAATAATCCTTTTCTTTGTGACAGACATGGATTTCAAACTGTTAGAGGGTTAGGGTATAAGAGAACCTTTATAGATCTATTCTCTTTTAACCACTTACTAAGGGCAGAAATAAGTTGTCAGCTTTCCAGGGTGGAGGGAAGTTATTAGATGGCATCTGAACTCCTGACTCCAAAGACATCGTTCTGCTTAGAGAAAGGTACGGCGATTAAGGGTTTTGATGATACAGAATTATTGAGAATAGCCAGAAGTTGATAGTTGGAGTGGACAGGCAGGAAGATTTAACTATTCCAGTGGGCAGAAATGACAGATAAAGGTTAATGTCAACAGCACAAAGTAAGATATGTAGGGAGAGAAACAACCCCAGCCCCATGTTCCAGGTACATCCCCTTAACACCATCAGTGGCAACTTTTATATAGCTGGAGCATCACATGCTTCCCAAATGTAAAGTTGGTTCCCCTTGAATGACAGAGGAAAAAAGTTACAATTATTCTGAAAGCCATTAGGAACAAATACCACCATAGCATCACCATGTCTTCACTGACACAGACTCCTGACTCCTATGCATAGAAAGGGGTATAATATAGAGAAGAGCAAGAAAGGTGGTCAGGAATATTAGCCACTTTGGCAAGCAGCAATTGAAACTAGAACCTTTCCATTCCCAGAAGGATTTACAGTGGGGAAAAGGATGAGAAACATGACGTTATCAATACTGTTGAAAAGGTGAGTGAGAAAGGACGACCCATTTCCTCCAGGGGCACATCCATGCTGCTGATCAGGCAGCGAGCAGAAGACTAAAGGAAGTGTTTCTCCACTCCACAGTCCAGCTCTGCCAGTTAGCTGCACTTAGTATTAGGTCCTAAGAATAGAAATGCATTCAGAAACGGTTTAGACAAAGCCCTGGACAAAGGTCAAACAGCAGCTACTAAAATAATTATACAAATGTACAAAAATACACACATATTCCATTGTATATACAAAATCTCTGCCACCAGCAATTATCAGAAGTAAGATATTAGATTAAACAAGACATTGAGCTAAAGGCACCCTTGTGTTATCCAGAAAGTATCATTTACTACTGTATGCCAGTCCTCCCTGCTTCCACAGTCCTGGGCACACAGAGCATCTACATCTCCTCTGGCATGAAGAGAAACCAGTCCTAAACTACACACACACATGCTCACACATACACACACCAAGCATTCTCCATTGCAGACCAGGCCAAATCTCAGACTCAGGCACACGTGGCCCAAGAAGTTAATTCTAAGCCTAGACCAAAAGTTCACATAATCATAGCTCGCTCTAATCTGGTTTCTCAGGGTTACCTACAAAAATATCCTTTATCAAAAAGTATTAGTAGTCTAAAATAGTGCATCCAATTCCTTCATTTTCACACTCATCCTCTTGGTCTAAGGAGCACGCACCAATGCTAATTCAGCACACACAAACGTCTTTCTACTTCTGCAGAAAACTCAAGTCATACAAATGAACAAACAAAACACCAACGCAGCAGGCAGAGCTAGTCCGTTAGCTTTCTTTCGCCAGCTTGCATAGTCTCTTAACCCTTGAATAAGGACCAATAGTGTCATCAAAAACAAAGTCCCACAGAACTCGAACCCAGGACTGGTGATGTGGGAGGTTATCGTAATATTCTGCTGCAATCTTCTTCACCTGGAAGAAGAAGAGAGAGAACAAGCTGTTTAGCTGCACAGTGTCAGGTGTGTTTCAGTCTTCACATTCATATCTGATAGCACAGCCATAACCTGAAGTTACTTGTTATTGCTTGTGAGCTTCTGAAGTTCAGCCAAATGAGATGTACTTAAATACATTTAGATACTTCTTAGCAGATTTCTGATGTAAGTTTTGCCTCACAATGTCAGAATTTGAAAGATGATGGATCGCTGCCTTCAGACAGAACTATTTCCTCTCATTTTGGAGGTGGAGGGATCTCCACAATGAGATGACTAATCCACCTTATAAATTGCCAAGACTCCAACACACTGTATTTAAAGCCCTGTTCGCCACTTGTAATACTCGTCTGCTGAGGGTTCCAGGTGGGAGAGAAATACCAATTGAGAAAATGCCAGACACAGCCTTGCCTACACTTCATTTTCTTTCCTCCATTCTGCTACCGTGATGCAAATCTGAGAGATGGGTTCCTCCAGCAGGCAGAAGTAATTGCAGAGGGGGTCCGTTATTCTCAGTCTGGTGTTTAAAATGCTGCAAGATTCATTATTAGATCACAAGTCTAATAAATTTTCATCCCTGTTACAAATCCCCAAGTCTTAAGACTGTTGCCATCAGAGAAGCATTGTGCATCATTGGGGGTGGCGCTTGTAGTGGGAGTAAGGCCAGAACTCTCAGAGGACAAAGAGATTTCAAACCTGGCAGGTTCACGGTACTATGAGGATTCCCAAGTCATCAGTAGTCCCTGCTCCAGCTAGGTGCTCTGCTTTTTGAACACACTTATGAAGCAGCAGAGTCAGTTAACTATCATACACTTGCACATAAACTGCTTGGGCATGGTTTTATTACAGCTCCACCTCCTAGACAAACAAAGCTCTATTCTAGAGTAGTTTGTCTCGATGGACAGCATGACTTCTCTCTTTAAAAACCCTGCAGAATTTTAAAGCTAGCTATGCCGAGCACAGTACGGACTTCGTGAAGAGCAAAAGAGTTACACAGAAATTGTCATCCGGGAGGATGGTCTCATCAGCATCCGAGGTGTAATGGTGGAATCTTAACACAGCATTTTCACTGTTTGTGGAAAGGTAAGAATCCCAGGAAAAGTTAAATTATAAGCCAGTACAGCTCACTGCTAGTTACCTCATTAATTCAGCTTCCCGGCAGACACTTCCCTGTGAGGTAGGTTGGGTAACATGCAAGTTCCGTGAAGATCTTTTATCTCTGTACCTCAGCCCCTATGCACTCCTTGTGCTCGTGGCATGGTAGTGCTCTGTTGGAGGTGGAAGATTCAGTTCAGGTCTGATTATATTCTGCCTTTCACTGAATACCTCTGACTTCCAAATAATTCCCTATATCCTGCTTTAAAGTGTTGGTCTGTACTTCAAATGTGGTTCATTTTCAATGGGATTCAGACATTATCAGCATTTCCCCTTAGAGGTGTTAATTAATGACTGGAAGAAGGGTGATTTCCAGGCACTGGGTCAGATCTCTGGAGATGCAGATTTAGTTCTCTGCACTATTTCTGTAACCACAGTCAGAAATAATTTAATCTGTGTTTTGTATCCTCCCTTTTCCCAGCTGGGTAATTGAAATAGCCAGAGGATGAGAGGGAGGACTATCTAGACAGTAAGCTCCTTTGACAGAGAAGGCTGCGGGGAGACCTTACTGCGGCCTTTCAGTACTTAAAGGGGGCCTATAGGAAAGATGGGGACAGTCTTTTTAGCAAGGCCTGTGGTGACAGGACAAGGACTAATGGTTTTAAACTAAAGGAGGGTAGATTTAGGCTAGATATAAGGAAGAAATTTTTACAATGAGGGTGGTGAAGCACTGGAACAGGTTGCCCAGAGAGGTAGTGGAGGCCCCATCCCTGGAAACATTCAAGGTCAGGTTGGACGGGGCTCTGAGCAACCTGATCTAGTTGATGATATTCCTGCTCACTGCAGGGGGGTTGGACTAGATGACCTCTAAAGGTCCCTTCCAACCCAAAGCATTCTGTGATTCTATGTTAGACTCTGACCACTACAAGGGCTTCAGAAAGTCTTTCTGTATTGCCCCTTGCACATTGAAGTGGAGGGCTGGAGAGTCACAGAAACCAATTCAACTCCTAGGAACAATGTCTCAGGCGGTGACTGTGCCCTCTGGCACCACAGGCTAACTAAAAATGACCCCAGCGACAAAGTAGGAAAAAAATGGCTCAGAGAAGAGGCCAATAAACAGTCTGTCTATGTTCAATAGTTTCCGCACTTTGAGCAAACATGAGCAGTAGTATAGTTTGGGCATAGGGCTGAAGAGCTCAGGTGGACACAACATGCAAGTCTGGAAATTTGCACTTAAATATATTCCATACACATATTCTGCAGTTGTACTACAGATTTTAAACAGACACCTAGAACACAAGTATTATTTGATAATTAAGATGGTTAATCAAAGTACCCAGCAGTGAATTTTGAAGAAGATCATACACACCCCATCCTGGAAGCAGGCAGCCCAGGCATGGCTGGCAAGCTGCTTGCCAGCATCAGATGTGGAGGAGTTGCTTGTTCACTAAGCATATCCATTTAGCACCTTCCTGCAGAGTATGGTGGCAGCTCATTCTGAATGAGAAGCCCAGTATGGAAACCACAAGAGATGACCAGGGGCTTGCACTGGAATGTGTTACCCTAGATCAGCTGCGGGACAGTGACTTACACCTACACAAAGTAGTTCTTTGCTCCTGCTTGGCTTCGTGCCCAGCAGCACCTTGTGCAGGAAGGCAGGCAGGACTTGCACCATCAGCAAGGTCCCTGTACTCTGGGCAGGACAACTGTATGAGAGGTAAGGAAACAATGGAGAGGAGAAGGTAAACTGCAATAAAATGTTTTTGACAAAAGAATAGGGAAGAGGGAATATTCAATGAATGTGGTTAGAGGGAGGACTTCTGAAGGGTTTTCTTATGGAAAAGACAAGGAAGTTTGTTAGGAAAGAATTTTAAAAGTTGTTTCTCTTTTACAATGGATCAACACAAAAAAGTTTGCACAAAACCATCTCATCTATTGTAATTTGTTT